>BSAI01000119.1:8826154-8978970 GCA_036245035.1 Adrianichthys oophorus | reverse complement strand
ATGGATGGATGGATGGATGGATGGATGGATGGATGGATGGATGGATGAATGGATGGATGGATGGATGGATGAATGGATGGATGGATGGATGGATGGATGGATGGAGTATTGCTAAATATTTTTTTTCTTTTAAGAGTCTTGACAAGTCAAGATATTTTAATCTAGTACATTAAGTCTGTCATCAAGGCTAAAGCAAAAAAAAAAAATCTAATCCTGAAGTTGATTGACAGTAAAGTTCATGAGTCTTTTGATTTGCTACATACACACATGTAACACGCAGCTACAAAAGTACAGCAGATGACCTCCCGGTGCTAAAAATACCAGATAAGATAGTTCTCCCTCTGTGTGTGATCCAAGTATAACTACACCTTTAACTGAACTGATGTGCTGTCAAACAGAAAACTGATGTTTCCGTTGATGATAAAAGACTAGATCTTCTTCAGATCCATAGAACCAAACTAGTTATTACAACGTAGAGCTAAAAAGGATCTTGTTTCTCCAACTGTCATTTTTAATGTAAACCTTTGCAAATAGTTATTTGAATATATTTGAGCAACAATAAAATGCAAAAATAATCAATCTTGGATGGTTTGATAAAGATACTGATCACCTCAGGGCCCCAAATAATGATTAAGTAGTGGTAAGTAGAGTAAATGTAATTGATTTAATCAAAATAATCTTCATTTAAAAATCAATACCTGTTCATCAAGTTTTTTTTAATTAATTGTTCTTTAAAATATATATTTTTTTAATTTTCGGAAACAAAAAAATGTGTTGTTTCTACAAAAATTCCTCATTTGATTGATAAAAGTTTTGCCAGTCCAAATTGCTAGCTGTTTGAAACCACAACTGTGAGCCAAACAAAAGTGGAATTTTAATAATAAATTAACCTGTTAATTGAATAGCATTTCGCACAGTCTCTATATATAGGGGCACTGACTGACTTTTTAGGGACCCCTGTTCAACCCCTGTTCTTTTATGTAAATTCAATTCTAATTAGAAGTCAGAATCTCATTTTTTAAGTGAAATAAACAGTATTGGCAACTTAAGAAATCCAACACTAAAAAGAAACATGTAAAATAATTCCCAGTGGTCTTTTAAGAACGATTATGCAGTTTTAAACCAAAAAAAAAAAAAATGTGCGTCATTTTTTAGGATATAGTTTCTACAGAGTGGTAGGAGTTCATTAGAAATTTGCTTCTGACATGTGGACAGACTGTTTGTGCAAAGTAAGCCTGCCCTCATTTCCCATCATCCCTTTGTTTACACGCCCTCTCGCTTGCTTAAAGCCCCTCACAAACTCATCCTAACATTACCGGTGCAACAAAGTGAAATACTGGAGCTATGCAGCTGCACAGTTTTGAGCCAGATGTCAGCTTGGACGAGGAAAAAGAAGACATACGTGGTTTAGAACAGAGTGGAGCAGATTTGTGTCGGTCTGATTGTGTCACGTCACAGATACAGGCTTTTTCCAACAGCGTTTTTTCATCTGCTCCTGATTCACAATGACTTGATAAAGAGAAATACTCAGAAAGGATAACATTTCTTTATATAAGTCCTTCATTATGAGAAAAATGCTGCAACAATGTTAAATGTTAAAAAAAACACAATTTTCATTGGAGTGGGTCTTAAATATCAAAGATTCCTTTTATGATTTTTATTTTATTTTTTTTACAAAAAAAATCATGAATAATTGATTTTTTTTTTGTTATTTGTTTTTCTGTGTGCTTCATCATTAAATAAACTAACAAACAAAGATGATGACACTTTCACAGAGACACAGAGGGGTCATTTATGCCCAAGCAGTATAAAAAATACTATGATGATTTTATTTTGATTTTTCTTTTATTAAGTGAGTCAGTATATACATATATTTATTAACCACTATTGTTTGGGAAGGTAACGCTTGTCTGATTTGACAGTTGGAGGTGATGGGTGGTGTGGGCGGAGGACCCGGCTCCACCCCGGAGAGCAGTCCGCTCATGACAGAGCTGCTCCCGTGGTGGAGCTCCGTCTGCGGGGAGCTCACCTTCGAAACAGTCATGGGGCGCAGGCGGAGGCAGCAGGTGGAGGACGGGCGGAGGCCGAGCTGCTCCTGCTGGCTTTTGCTCTTTAAATGATTATTCAGGCACTCTTCACGGGAGCAGCGTTAGATCCCCATGGAGAAAGTCATGCTCCCCGGTTTAACCTTGACGGTCCCAGATGTGGATAAACAAAACAACAACAAATAAACAACAAGCTGGAACTCACAGGAACATCTCACCTCCGCCGCGGGAAACTGGACAGAAGAGGAGGGCGGTGGATGAAGGTGGATGTGAGGAGAGACAGCGAGGGGAGGACGAGCGGGAGGGAGGGAGGGAGGGGCCAGGACATCAAGTCGGCTGCACGCGCCACAAATGAAAGAGTTTTCAAAATAAAAACACTAAACACCACTAGAGCTTTATCGATCATTTGTGGAAAATATCAGAAGCATTTACAATTTAAATACATATTCTTTAATCAAAATTTTCGCCTTTAATCTCAGTTCAGCCACTTGTAAGGGGTAGATCATGAAAAATATGGAGATTCTGGATCAATCCACCTTGACATGGGTTTGTGACGTCACTGTTTCCTGTTCATCCGAGCACAGCAATTTGGAAATCCACTTCAAACCTTCAGTTAAAACCTCCACCTTCATAAGCAGCTTTTAACCTCTTAGGATCCGAGCTCATATTTTCTAACCATCTGAATGTGTTTTCTCAATGGCCCCACAGGTAAGCAGAATTACCTGCTGTGGAAATATAACCCACAATGGGATGTCCAGGTATGTGGACGCCAGGTCTTAAAGAGGGAAGCATGCGATGCTGTCAGCACAGCAGTTTCATCCTAAAGACATGCTGTTACATTTGAACTGATTCATCTGAGGATTGAGAACCATCACCAATAGCAGGATTTTTAAAGCATATTCTTAAGTTTATGGAAACACCAACAACACTAATGTTACTGTTCTGTTATTCTCTTCATGTCGAGGAATTTGTTGCCCTTTAGTGGTGAAACTCTGCCATTGCAAGAAGCTTTGTAAAAAAATATTTACATTGTAATTTTATTGAATTCAGCTTTGTTATTGAGCACTATTTTACCTTTCTTGCCGTTGGTTATACATAAACTGTGATCAAATCAGGAATGTTCTAAACACACCGGTCCACACAGGAAGTTATCAAAGTTTGAAGATCTTGGACTTTTTTTTTTTTTTTTGTTAAATGCTGTAGAAGAGAAGAAAGTAATTTTTTACCTTTTTTTATTTGCTATGGAACCATCCTGGATGAAAGAGTCTTCATTGATATGCTGCAGTAGAGGTTTACCCTGGAGGAAAACATTTATTTTCAAATTCTTTTCAAAATAAAAGTTTGTTTTTAAACCTTTGTAGACAGTAATATTCAAGTGCACATACATTGATTGACACAAACAATGACTATTGGTTAATTGTGCAAGAAGGAATATTATTCCAAAGCATCACAACAAATTTCTTCACCTTTACTAGTGTTCTTCAAAGCCGGTTACTGGGTCCCTCATTTTTATCCTTTCTACAAGCAGATGTAACGGCTTGCAGTAACTACTAAGCTGCCTTGAAACAATAAACTAAAAAATATAAATAACTATACACAAAAGTCATAAGCCATTCAGATTATCTTTTAAAAATAATCTATTTGTTAGCTTGGGGCCACTTTAAACAAAAATGCTATTACTAAATATCTATTTAAATCAATTTGCAAATAACATGATAAAACATATGTATTCGCTTTTTGTGTAATTTAATCTTTGCAATTTTTGTTTTTAAAGAAAAAATTAAAATTAAAACATACTGTTATGTACAATTATTAGATGAATGCACTGATTCTTTCATCTCAAATCAGCATAAAGTCAGTTCAAAAGAAACAAGTCTCACAGCGGATTTATTAAAATTTAATCAACAAATATTCCTCCATACGGCCCACATTTAGATTATTTTATTCATTTCAAGGTGGCTTGTAGATTGATAAGTTACACAATATCATACAGAAAGAAGCTGGATACCAGTACTGAACAGAACGCTGCAAAAAGAATCCATGTCTCTGACTGGTCGTGTTCTGGTCGATGTTTTGCAGCATATTGCAGAGCGGTTGGCCTGAGCCACGAAGGTGGAACACAACTCTATGGTTGGAATGCGAACTTTATCCCGACAGCGAGGGCGAACGAATCCAGGATGAAGAGGAGCGGCGTGTCGCAGTTAATCCTCACCAGCACATCCGTCACTTTTCTAATCTCAGCTCATAACTGCACTTGACTTTCTAAATGAAGCCTCCTCTCTGTTTTCTTATAGTGAACACAAAACTTGTGAAGTCCAGAACCAAGTAATGGAATAAAGTTGATGAGACGAATGCACTGAAATCTCTAAACTGCACTTAAAGTGGAACTGTTGGCAAACTTTAACTTGAACAAAAAAAAAAAATCAATAAGTGCATGTAATGCGCCAAGACGAAGGAAAATGAGGACAATGTGGCAGCTGGGAAAGAAACTGCTTCCCTGTCTAGTGTTCAGTTTCTTCTGATGCGTTTCTGCAGTCTTTTCTTCCTCTTCATTTTTTGTTATTAATCATCTTCATCCTCATCGTCGTCATCATCTGATGTCTGGTCCTTGGTGTCGAGGTCGTCTTCATCTTCCACCTGGAAGGAGAGAGTCACAGTCTAACTACAGCAAAGAAATGACAATGCTGAGTCTCATTGAAACTAAACAGAAAAAACAGTTCAAGAAAATAAAGCTCGTGTACCAGAATGCTCAAATAATCGCAATCTGTTCCTGAAAATTCGAGTACAAAAACGTTTTCACATCAGAGATCGCTGATTCCCAATCTTTATAAAAATAGTATGGTAAAAATACACTTCAGACTATTTAAATGCTTCAGAATGTTGATGGATTTTAAGTATAAACTAAACAAACCAAATGCACTACCGTTACTGGAAGTAAATATATTTTCAAAGTAAAGTGTCAGTGTAGGGTTTTTTTTTTTTTAAGTATAACTATTAATGAAAAAAATTAGATTGAAGTTCAGTTCACTGAAATAAATTCTATTTTTTTTTGTTTAAAAAAACCCAATTTGAATTAAAAATTAAAATGAATATGAAATTGCGAATATTACAAAAACCTTGTGATCAGACATGTGACATCATATGACTGTCTGCTAGCTCCGTCTGCGAAAGAGTTAATCTAAACAGTGGGAGTTTTTTTTCTTGTTTGTTTGTTTTTCTGCTTTGTAAAGCATATCTGTAGGGAACACTGATGTTGGTTTAGATTACAGAGCTGTGAGTGCGTTATTGAGGTGTTGCTGTGTCTTCGTTTATGATCTTCTTGTCATCAGTTAAACTGAGGATGAAAAAACTGGGGAAAAACTGGTTTTATTTACTGCTGAAGTTAACCAGGAAGTTCATAGAAAAACTTTTGAGTGTGACATTGTTTAAAGTAATATTTCTGTAAAATCTTTGATTTTATTTGTTTATTCTGATCTCCTCTTTTAATAAAAAAGGTATAAATAATGGTGATTAAATCCTATTATTTAAATTGTTACACATCCAGGAAAAAGACATACATTAGCAACTATTCCAACATAAAATTTTGAATAACAAGAACCGTGGTTCAGATCAGATCGTCACTTAAGTATTGATCTACAGCCCTAGTAGGGATACATGTGAGCCTCTGCCAGCAGACACATTTTGGACCACACCTAAAGGACTTTTTCTAAGGCCTGATCCTCCTACCGCTTCTCCCAGGTCCTTGAGTCTCTTCTTGAGGCTGTGGATCTTCTGGTCCTGGTCTGCCAGCAGCATCAGTAAGTCGTCCTGCTCCTTCTTGGACTCCTGGACCTCGGTCTGCAGCTTTTCCTTCTCTGTCTGCAGGATTGCTGCCGTGCTTGTGGCTGCAGCCAGCTGCTGCTCCAGCTCAACCACGCCCCTCTGCCGGTTGAACAGTGTGAAGGATAAACCAAAAAAAAAAAAAAAAAGCCTGCATGTCTTTAAGGTATGACTACAAACCTTCATCTTCTCTGTCTCAAATGTTTGTGCTGCCAATCTGTTCTCAAGTTCTGCCATCATGCAGGGATCTACTGAGCCGTCGCTGTGGGGGGCTGTGTCAGACAACTGAGGATCATTAAAAAAGGTTCATGAATGATAAAAACTTTTAATCATTCTTTAACCGTTTTCAGCTTTTGTGATTTTCACCTCAGCTTCTGCTCTTCTGAGCAGCTCCTGTCTCTCCGCCTTTAGATGAGTGATTTCTGAGGACTGGGACTGAACCTGACTCCTTAAAGCCTCCAACTCCTGGAGCAACAGAAGAGAAGAAAAATTCTATTAGTGCCTTTTTTTAATTGAATCCAGCAGAAATGAGGCTCTTCTTTGGTTTGATGAAAAGAATAGAGTGTGAAAGTATGTGGAGTTCATCTTTAACCCCAAAGAGTTGATGGACGTTCCAGAGAATTTTAAAAGGCATTTCTGACTTTTCAAAAATGTGCTGACTGTCCATTTCAACTATGACAGTGTGCTTTTACTCGTTATGTTTTCTTTTGACCTTCACAGATTCACTGGTAAGATAAAATCTTTTACGTGATTATTTTTCTGCGCCTTTACCTGTACGTCACAGAACCGATAGACATTTGTTTCTGAAACACCGACAGGCAAAAAGCGTGAAATCGTCCTTTATCCGATTGGGTAAAAAGCTTTGAACATCAACCAATTAACAAATTTCCCATCCCTGGTCACCAGAATGAAGGCAGATGTTGTGGGACGAGCAGAGCTGGACAGTAACTGCTTTTTGTAATGGCACATAGCATTGGTGTGGGATCTAGGGGGGCAAAAGAGCATGACTGAACCGAGAAATAATCAAAGTTGTGAATTGTAACATGCCTTGCTTGTCTTACTATTTTTCATAAATATACTTTTGTGATTTTCAAGATGCAATGCATCAAAATTCACTTTTAATTTTAATATATATTAATATTCTTAGTATTTTTATATGCAGGAAAGTTGAATTCAAGGATATGAGCAAATGTTTTGAAGTATTGTATCTATTATGTATTAATGTAAAGTATTTTATGTTTTATAACATGTAAAGGTTTTCAAAAAATAAATTGTAGGTTTTTATATTGTTATTTTGTCTTTATTTTTTTCTTTCTTTTGACTGATTCAAAAAATAACTCGAACTGTGACTAAAACTGTGACACAATCCAAACTGTGAATTCTGGGACCCATTGCTCCCCGAGTGGGATGCTATTGCTAATAGAATTAGCTACAAAAGAAAAAATTGTGCATATTTTTGTTTAAAGTTGTGCAATAGCTTAAATGTTTTCCTAATTGTGCTCAGCTAAAAGAAATATGCTTTTAGGGAAGGCCACACATTTTATTTTTAAACCAGCTGTAGGAATTTCTGTACAAAAAGGCCTGACGCTTTCGCTGCATTTAACTCTGTTGTTTACCAAATGTCTACAAAGTTTATCACAAGTTACACTAAACATTTGTATTTTAAGTTAAAAAAATGTTTTTTATTTTAATTTAAAAAAACATTATAAATGAGTATGATTTGTTTTTGTATGATTTTATGTCAGATGGCTTAACACCATATGGCAAAATGACAACAACAAAAAAAAAACAACTAAAGGTCACACTGGTAAATTTGTGCTAAAAAAATGAACCAGTTTTAAAGGTGAAAATATCAAACTCGAAAGGAGACAAATATGTTTAATTATACATTAGACTCCTACGAGTTAAATAAAGGTTCACCACAGCTTCACCACCAAAGGAAGCTCTGTAATTCAGACCTCACTGGTGGTGAGTTTACCCTTCCTGTTGGAACAACTACTGACTTTCTCAGAACTGGTGGTTTGTGAAAAACCACAGGTGGGGTTATGAGTAACACTTAGATCAAGTCCCACACAGCAAGACTGAAACTGAGCAGCTGCTAGCTGATTTGTGAGGCTTCTTTCATGAAAATAAAAAAAAAAAACTAACATTTATCTTATGATTTTACATTAAAAATGACAAAAACTGTATCATTTGAGAAAAACAGAGTATTTAGGTTATGCTAAATTAAGATTGGAGACAAATGCTCAGCTTTGGAAAGAGACTGTTCTACTGTCCGAGTCCTTTAGTCCTCGACTTTATTGCTCTGAACTGTTTGCCAGATGGAAACGGTTCAAACAGTCTATCTGTTCTGATCCTCTCATTTTTTATTGTTTCAAATGCTCAATTTCACCAACGAGCTGCCGTCAACTCTAGGGAAGGATTCAGTCTTGCAGCAGCTGTGCGTCTTTTTTGATCACACTGTGTCACAGACTGTCAGGAGGAACTGAGCTCCTGCAGACGTTCAGCAGGATGGAAGTAGGCAGTATGGGGTTTATTGTCCATCTACGATCAGCTGTTGTTTGTCAGCAAACTACGTCAGCTATCAGAAGCTGTGACTTTAGCAAACTCTTTTTCTACCTTCAGGCCTGAATCTCTAATGATGTGAGGCAGAAGATCGTTCATCACAATGAGCTTAGATCTACTAAAGGACAAGTCCATTTTCTAGGTTTTGAAGGTTTTTCTAGGCGTTTGTGTCTGAGCAACACTTACATCAGATGGACCGTATCGATTATCGAATTTAAAAACTCAAAACAAGGAACAAAGTAAAGAGAATGAGGGCTCAACACACTGCCCTGTGGCATTCCTGTATTCAGGGATGTGTTTTAAACACCTTTCCACTTTTGTTATGCTTTTTAAAGTCTCCAAGACAAACATGAAGATGAATAATTTTGGATCCGGTACTATCTTTTTGCAGCAACATTTGTTCAAACCAGATTTTTTTTTTTTACACTCCAAAGTTTATTCAGCATATAAAAAAAAAAAGTCGGGCTGCACGGTGGCACAGTGGTTAGCGCTCCTGCCTCACAGCAAGAAGGTTCCCGGTTCAAGTCCTGGCTGGAGGACCTTTCTGTGTGGAGTTTGCATGTTCTCCCCGTGCATGCGTGGGTTTTCTCCGGGGACTCCGGCTTCCTCCCACCGTCCAAAAACATGCTTCATAGGTGAATTGGTCACTCTAAATTGTCCGTAGGTGTGGATGTGAGTGTGCATGGGTGTGTGATTGTGGCCCCTGCGACAGACTGGCGACCAGTCCAGGGGTGTACCCTGCCTTTGCCCATGAGTAGCCGGGATAGGCTCCGGCAACCCCGTGACCCCGAAAGGGATAAAGCGGATTGGAAAATGAATGAATGAATGAATAAAAACAGTCTCATTTCACCTGAAGCAGCTCGGTGTTGTCTGATCCTCCTGCTGGGCTCTCTGTCGTCTGGGAGCTCGACTGCTACAGTTACAATAAAGAAAATAAGCACAATAACATCAGGAATCAACTTCTATTTCAAGATTATGTACATTTAAAGTCTGAACTGTAAGTAGACTTTGTTTAGGCTTAAAACAGCTGTTGACAAAAATGGATCCAAAGTTTTTTTCTGCAGATTTGAACAAAGTTAAAGGTTTACTTCAACTTCAGTTTCAAATGTCAAACCACATTTCAAATCAGCAAAAAAAAGCTGAAATTATTCTATTCACTGGTTTCATGAAAAGTTTCAAAATCGTTCTAAAGCACGCACACACACACGCGCACACACACAGATCTACTAACCAGGGTTGTGATTAGTGTGTCTCTTTCGGCGAGCTGTGTCTGCAGGAGTGCGTGCTGCTTGCGGAGCTCGTCCAGTTCTTCTCTGAGCTGAGAGAGCTCCTCAGTCTGCAGCCCGTTCACCTGAGAGCTGTCCCCCTGATTGCTGCTGGACTGACTCTGGCTCTCCTTACCTGAAGATAAACAGACTCACTTCCAATGACACAGTCGGACACGAAAACATACCAACCTTTAAGACACATCCAAGTGAGGCCACAAATGTACACTTCAATCATTTATTGAAAAACAATCCTAAAGTAAAAACAAGAGTGTCATATTTATAGAGGGACAATGTTGCAGTTTAAAACAAAAACGGTGGAGAGAAATTGCTGACTGCACTATCAATAAATATGGCCAACTAAAGTTTAGCAATTAAACTTGAGCACCATTGTTTTCACTCAGAACAAAATGTCTGGAAGAAAAGTCCAATGAAACTCTAAAAGGCTAAACAAGACTTTTAGGACCCGCTACATTTTTTTTGGGGTCACCCTGAACACGTCGCCAGTCTGTTGCAGGGACACAACCACACAGACTCATGTGTACTTCTAGCGACAAGTTTTTGGACTGTGGCAAGAGGCCAGAGTGTCAGGAGAAAACCCAAATGCATGAGGAGAACATGCAAATTCCACACAGAAACGATCCAGCCGGGATTTGAACCTTCTTGCTGTGAGACAAGACTGCTAACCACTGCACTACTGTGACGAGGGAAAACATTATTTATCATAAAACGAAATCAAGAAAATATTTAGGGATTAAGGTTTTTTTTTTTTTTTTTTTTGAGAATAAGCCGCATTAAGCAGAAGTAAAGTCATACCACGTGATATGATTACACTACCCAGGATGCCTGGACAGCCCAAAAAGCAGGGGAGTTGTCAGAGGGGTTGATGGGAAGCTTTTTTTTTTTTTTTTATTAAACTATTATTCATGTTTGCGTTTTTTAATCTGCAATAAGAAACTTCTGATGAAAGACGACAGATGGGAAAACCTTAAGATTTGAAAAACAATAAGTTACTTTGCTTTTAAATTTTTGGAAAAACAAAAAAAGACTACAATAATCATCACAGCTTTTTACCATAAGAGTTAAATATTTAAAGTAATTTATCAATAAATTGATGAAAATTTGCCCTTAAAAATCTGAAAAAAAATTTGGGGAAAAGTCAAGTTTTGTATTTTTTGTAGAACATTTAGAAATTAGTAATTCAAACTTTTCAAACCTTAAATGAAAACACAACAAATACAGTCTAAAGCCAAGGAAAAAAATAGGAAAACAAAAATCAAACACAAGCTTCTCAGTAAAGTTTCATTTCATTTCTAAACTGATAAAAAAAATTTTAAAAAGTAATAGAACTGTAAAAACAGAGTGAACATTTGAGTATTGAGGACTGACCTAGTTTCAGCTTGAGGATGTTGTACTGGTCTTTGTGCTGCTGGATCTGGGACAGCTGCTGTGTGACCATGGCCTGCATCTGCTCGTTCTGGGAGGACAGAGATGCTACCTGTTCCTTCAGCTCCTGGATCTGAGAATCCTGTGACACACAGTTGAAACTCTGCTGTTATCGAGAGACTACAACAAATACACAATTATTGTGTAACCTTTTTACAACTAAATCAAGAAACCTGTTCTCTGATCAGCTCCTTGTATTGAGTTACAATGCTGTCGTGCTGCTCCAATGTCTTCTTCACCTCTTCCTCCTTTTTCTCCTCCTCACTGGACTTGTGAACTGCTTTGGTGATCACACCTGTGATGAGCAGCATTTATAGAGGTGTAACCACCACGTTACAGCAACTGGGACTCAAACTATCACCTGCACATGAGGACGATTGTCTCGCTGACCTTCCAGGTCTTTTACCAGCTTGGTAAACTCGTGGTCAAACAGCATCTGCTCCGGCGACGGGAAGACAGGCTGCGGCTTGAGGGCCGCTCGCGAATACAGTTCATGTTTGGTGATGAAGCCCAGCTTCTCCACAAAGTTTTCCTTTCCAATGCGCTTCTCAACCAGCTGCTTTAGCTTCTCCCTAAAGAAGACAAGAAGCTAAATCTTTGCTGAACCCAAACTTGTATTTTCTAAATTTAACCATCAAGTCAACAGTAATGTTACATTGACTCAAAGAAACATACTTGGTGTAGTTTTCCAGTGAATTATCATTATAATAGATACAGATGCCGAGCAGCAGCGCACAAAGGCCCTGAACCAGCCTCTCGTCCTCTCCCAGGTTCTCTGAGATCTGAGCCGTCAGCTGCAGGATTCAGAGTCAAGGCTCATGCAGTGAAATCTCTGGAGGACCGGTGATCCCTCCTCAACACTAAATACAAGGCCTGTTTGATGCTCAGAGGTTGGATTTAAAGAGAAACATAGACAACAGGGGAGACATTAAAAAGGCAGTGATGAAGGATACAAAGGGAACATTATCCTGGTTGTGCAGGAAGTGCGTGACGGCAATGGGACAGTTGCTAATCCATGTGCACAGCAGCATGAGGAGGCCCACCCTGGTCTGAATTTTGCTGCCCTGCAAAGAGCAAGACAATGAGTCTGAGGATGAGCTATGACCCAAGAGCAGAGGCATCAAAAGCATGTTAGACCACAAAAGTTTAGACAGCGTACGCAAAGAGACTTCAGACCCAAAGAACTTAAACACAAAAGTTGAAATTAAAGCGGTTAAAATCCAGTTCAGAGTTCATCTAAACCTCAACGAATCAGAGCCACATACCACCCCAAATATGATCGTCTAAAAACAATATTTTAAATAAAGGCCTACAAAGCACTATAGCACTAAACAACAAATGACTAACCATAAAAACAAGCAGAACAACAGAGCAATATTTGAAAGAAATTAGCTTTAAATAAAAAATGACAAAAATAACTACACTTATAAATAAATGAAAAAAAAATGTTTTGGAAACATAGTAATGGCAGTCAAAGGATACCAAGTGTTAGTATCTATTACAGCCAACACCAAACAGTTTGGGCGCTTTAAACGTTAAAACAAACATGCAAAAACAAGTGTAATATTTGCTATAAAAACCCAGTTAGGATTTCAATCATTCTTGTAGAGCAAAGCATCATGGGAGTGGATTTACATTAAAAGGTGTCAGCTCATGCAGCACTCACTAATATGATAGTTTTATGTTGAATGAGAAGGAAAGGAACTAAAACTAAAAATGTGTCTGATTTGTTCTCTGCCTTGTTAAAAACAGATTCTTATTTTGCTGACCTGATCTTATATTTGAACCCCTTGACCTCTGAATTTATTTGCAGCGATGAAAAAATTCCCCTATGTTTTTGCTTTCAAGTAGAAGCTAAATTAAGGTAATTTTGTGGTTTAATGCGTAATTGCATCAATAGGTGTTATGGGGTTAATGATAGTATATATCATATATGATAGCATTTAATGTGGCATCCTTTCATTAATGTTATGCAATAATTACATCATAATCTTCAAGGAGAACATCCTGGTGGTCATCAAATGTAACTACACATCAAAGAAGTTTGAGTTTTTCATAAACTGATATTTTCTCCAGCGTACTGTTGCCAAACTTTTAAAGGTAAATTAGTCTGCATTCCTGGATTCCATAATTATACTAAAAAGCCGAAGTTTTATCTAAAACCGGAAGAAAAAAACCCTCATAGTTCCTGTATTCCTACTTTTAGATCTGAACTCAGAGTACAATTTGTCAGTAACCAATTTTAGAAACTCAAACTTGCATATACGTTCAACACTGCATGCCTCTAAAGCTACGTTCACGCCGGGCTCGGTAACACACGTTCAAGCGACCACTTCCAGTGAAAACTCTACGTAAACGTGTGTATGTGTGTTTCGAGCTTCCACATACAAAACTCTTGGGTTCATGTGTCTGTTTTTGGGCTCTATGAACAAAAGGTTGAAAGTTAAACCAGTTAAACTTTGACCAATCAGGGACTTGGATTTGGAAGTGACGTACGGGTAGCGTCCATTTTAATTCACAAAAGTGCCAACAGTTTAAATTGATCATAAAGGAGAAATCTTTATTTGCAATTTGTGCCCAAATGGAATTCTATAACGCTAAGTCTTTCATATTTCAGAATACGGCTGTGAAGGAAAAAGCCTGGAGTAAGATTTGCAACGCTTCAACATTTTGCACCAAGTTAGCAACAGTCCAGTGTGAACACCGTGTACAAAGACATTCAAGAATCCACATTCAGCGCATTCTTGCCTGATGTGAACATAGCACCAGACTGCCATTTCCAGAAGAAAAATGCGAGACTATGAAACCCCACAATGCACTGGGCACGTTTCATTGCTGCAGACACCAAGGCTCCGTCTCCCTGCTCTGATGCTGTTCTTCCAGACCTCTCAGAGGAACCGCTTAAAGCAGGTATAACAGCTTTCCTCAGGCTGGTTAAGCTCGTTCTGTCGTCCTGTTAAAAGTGATTTTTTTCCCCCAGGGTTTGTTTGTGTTAGGTTCAAAACCCAAACATTAGTAAATCTGCAAAGAAACACAAGAGAGTTGAGTATGGTTTTCACCTGCAGGGAGAGTGCCAGAGATCGCTCAGTTACAAGCTCCTCTTAACACTCTGCAGACCTCAGTCTCCCCCTGCTTATTTATTGAAAGGGAACACCCTAGTTACATGCTGATTCAGCCACTAAGGGAGGGGAAAAAAAGGGAGCTGGCTGAAGCAGTATTTCAGCATGACACTTTTTGGAGGGCTCAACAGTATAATGAGAGAAAAAGGAGGGGTAAACCGTGCCCCTTCCTGAGATAAGGGTCTGTTGGGTTTAAAACACAGTCTTTGAACTAATAAAAATCCATAAGAACCAGGGCTCACACAAATGAAGAGAGAAAGTTGTCTTTTACCAGCTGCAGCGGGAGAGATACGAACAAAGTGCTGTTCTTAGCGATCTCTGAACAATCTGTCCGTTTTTCCTCTGCTGCTGCATTCATTCAACACAAGGTCAAGGTGGTTCACACACTTTACAACTGTCTGTTGGCATGCAGAACAGAGATAACTGGTAGCAAACCTCCTCCAGGTGCTGGGGAGACACAGTGAGCACAAAGAGTCTTGTTTTTAAAACACACACACACAGCAGTTCTTGATTAATATACCTCAAGACTTAAGCTTATCTTACAGGGTCACAACAAGACCTTGAGGTTTGATAGTGTGCAATTCTGGTATGTCAGGAGTAACTGAAGAAAACAGAATAATAAAAATCATAAAATCTCTAACAGTTTGTTAGACTGGAAGAAGTTTTGTTAAAACTGTTTAAACAATTTGTATAAAATTAGACAAACATTCATTTATTGTAAATTGTACTAAACTGGAATATTCTTTTTGTGTGACTAAACTATACGTTTGAAATGTGTTTTTACAGTAGCTCAGATTACTGTTTGTCTAGACTTTTTTGGTCAGGCAGAAAAATAAGAAATATTTCAAAAACACATCAAACAAATCAGAGTAAAATAAAATATTGGTTTTTAATTTGGCTGAAAAAACTGTGCTTTTTCCATCTTAATTTTTGTGTTTATAATGACTAAATGATGCATAGCATGCATCAACATTAAGATGCACGTCTTTTCTTCACTGAAGCAATGGATGCCAAGCAAATAAGGTTGGGGGGGGGATTAGAAAAACATACAAAAAAAAAATAATAATAAATCACCTTTTTCGCCTCAATCTGCAAATGTAATGCAATGCAAAAATAAAATTAAAAAAAAAGACAAAATTACTTCAGGTTTCAGCTTAGTTTAAATTTTGTGACTAAAAAGCAAAATGGAGAGGTAATACCTTTAGAAGAAAAAAAAATTGTTGGAAAATGTCACAATCAGTAATAATCCAAAGTATGAATTCAGTATAAAAAAAAGAAACCTTGCAGTAATTTTAAAATCTCTAAACATGGAATTAAAACACTTACAATAAATTCTATTCATAAAATTTCCACCTTTGTTTATTTCCAATCAGTAATTATGTGACGACTACTTTTCAGAACTAAATTATTATAACTCAATTATTTTTGGATATAATTTTTTTAATAATTGACTTCTGTTGACCCATAAGTTGAAATAAAACTGAATGGATTCAGCAACACAATATGCAGTCTCACTGGGAGAGTAGCCATAATCTTTCACAAAAATACACTTGCACCTGTCCAAAAAATATTTAAATCAAAGAGGCGGCTGCATTCTCAACAGCAATGTGTAGGTTTTCAAAACGATGAGTAAAAACTAACTGTTAAGACAGAAATCATTAGTTTTAGTGGATGTCTAATCTAAAAAAAACATCACAAGATGGTGTTCTTATCAAAGGCCTGTCTGCACATTTAAGAAAAGTTGCTTTTATAGACAAATGAAGACCAAACGCACTGTTGGTGTGTGGCCCATCCATACAGTTCTATTGGTTCACACCAGAATGTGAATTTTTACACTATTAGATACAACTGAATGACATAATCTTGTCTTTTCCAGCAGCTTGGTCATATGCATTGATCATCCACAACAGCTGATAGCCACAGTGAAAAACAACCCCACCCCCACTCTAACCAAACCAACTTAAGTCTGACCTACTGACTGTTTATGAGAACTGGACCTAGTGACCCCTTCCAACGTCGTGTTCCAAACAGGAAGCACCCACTGGTTCCAAGAAGCCAAAAAATCCATAGAGTTCTATTGACAAATAAACAGCTCAGTCACTCAGTTACTGTTATTACATTCGTCAGAATAACCATTCTTCCTCTGATTCGTGTTTTTTAAATGTTCTTGATCATTTTTATGATGTTTTTTTCTGTAGTGAAAGTTATTCAAGTTATAAACTGTCCAATCAGATGACTCAAAAGTATGCGGTCTGACGTTCAAAACGTTTGACAGACTCTGCTGAGCTCTCTTTCAAGTGGTAGAGGTAGGGACTTCCAAAAAGTTCACTCCTGATTGGAGAGTGGTTGCCATAGAAATGTTGACTCAGTCCGACACAGACCAATCACTGGTTACTGAGAACATCTAGCTCTAACATGGCGGCATCCATATCATAAAATAATAGCAACTGAATTGATTTCATAAGGTGGAGGTGGAAGTAAATCATTTTCTAAGGGTGACGTCACACTCATTCAGTCCAGTTCTCATTTACAGTCAATGGCCTGACAACAGGTCAACAAAAACTGATTAAGATTGTGACAGACTATGAGTCTGACTCCTCCCTGTTCAGATAGAAAGCTGCTGTGATCCGATGGCATCTGCAGATCCCACAAGGGAGTCAAAAGTCCAATAGACTCGTTATTTATACTGAATGATAAGAATTAGAATTAAAGACAGACACTTGCTCTGCCGACTCAATAGAGCCCTCGCTGGAAAATGCCTCAAATAAGCGAAGAGCAGGAACAATCCAAAGCACAAACCAAAGGTTAGGAGGTCACACAAGATAGGACAACTAGAAGCAGCTGCTAGCCTTCTTCTGTTTGTTTCAATGGCATTACTTGAGTTAATTTTAGATTTCACCAGTGAACACAATCATATATTTTTTTCCCATTTCCACGCTGAGTGCAGTCACTTCACTTTCTGTTACATAAAAAAAACAAAAAATCATCGCTGGGTTATAGACTTCAGTAAAAAAGGCGTGCCACTTAAGAGTCAAAGGAAAGCAAAATCCACCAACAAGCAGGTCACAGAGACCCCTACTTTCTTTGCCAAGCTGAAGTAACCAGGACAGGTGCCACCCAAACACACATGTACACACAGAGGCACGTTACTCACCCGCCGGACAATCTTATCACCCTGCAAAACCACAACAATGCAACACGGTTCTCTTCATTGAGGTTTGCAACTTAACATTGACTTTATTGAAGCGTTAACTCGCTACATGCTAAGACAACACACACAACAGCTTGACCCATCCGTACCAAGGTGTCCTACCTGGGAGAGTATGTTGGTGCACTGTTGCAGCAGGGACACAGGAGGTTTGCCCAGGCTGGTGGCGAGCTGAACTCGAAGCAACTGTTCCTTCTGAGTGAGGTTGTCCTGGAGAGCATGGGCCAGGGCCACGGCCGCACACCAGTTAGACAGAGAGTCTGCTGAGAACAGACCTCCACACAGGAGCTGGCCGGCTGAGATAGAGTTGGCTAAAGGGGGGAAAAAACAGAGCCAATTAAAAAATACAAATATATAATGGCTGTGAGAAACAGACTGAAGCATACCGTCGATGGTTGAGGGAAGTAGTGTAGCCACGATCTCCCCCTGACCCTTCTGGTTTTTGTAGAGGAAACACTGGAAACAGTAAAGAACTGCACAACGAAGGACAAACGGCTGCCTCTCATTCACCATGGACATGAGCAACACCACGATGGCTGGTCTGCAAGCACAAACGACAAAGATCGCACATCCAGCCAACTCAAATATGCATTTATGTTTTTTTGGAGGATAAACTGCTTTTGTTACCGTGGAGGGTTTGAAGGGGCGTTGACTGAAGCAAAGTAGTCCTGGTTGATCTGCGACCCCCTGATCACTTCTGAAACTGTGTTTATAGTCTGGAAAGAAGCAGTTGAGGTGACAGTTTTTGTCAGTCTTTCTGCCAAAAGGTCACTGTGGCAGGTCATCAACCGTACTCTCTGCAGTTACCTCTGTTAGGATATCAGCGGGCACACCGGTGGCCATGAGGATGGTGCACAGCTGTTGCAACAGGCCACACTGGAACATGCACTTCTGACAGCTCGCTGTAGCTCCAGGGGAATTCACTGGTGACACCATCACTCGCACCAGCTGGGAATTGCAAGGTTGTTTGGAATTACTTCTTTTTTTTTTTTACATTAAATCTTCCCGTTTGTCATCTTTTAAACCCGCATTTCCTCAAATACTCACTCCAATCATCTTGTGATCTATTGTAAAAGCGTTCTCAGTGATCTTTTAATTATGATTATGCCGTTTTTTGCCAAAATCAAAAAACCTGTGTCATGCTTTAGGGCATAGCTTCTGCAGAGCAGCAAACGCTCATTATAAATGTATCTCGGAGTTGTGGACAAAAGTTTTGGCACGAAGTAAGCCCACTCCCACTTCCCATCATCCATCTGTTTACACCCTCTCCCTGTATCTTAGAACCTCACAACCTCTTCTAACGAATGGCGAGCAATATTAGGGCTACCCAGCCGTACAGTTTTGAGCCAGATTCCAGCTTAGACGAGGAAAACAAAGACATCATTGGATCCATTAGTCTGCATGTGGATGCATCAGAATGGAGTGGAGCGGGGAGCTTGTGGCCTGCTGAATGTAGCACACATGTCAGAGCTACAATCTAAATCAAACAGCCTTTTTTTTCTCCATCTGCTCCTGATTCACATCAATTCGAATAAAGAAATACTCAGATATAGAATTTTGAGGTTCGTTCTGTTAATGTCTGTCCTTCATCGAAAGAAAATTGCTACAAGAACAAGTGGGTCTTGACTCACTGTGATGAAAATCATGTTTTTATTTGTGACAAATAAAACACAGAGCTCTAAGTTTTGGGGTGACGGGTAGTGTGGACGTTGTTGCTCTACGCCCACAACTCAGAGGAAAATTCTAATGAACTACTGCCACTCTGCAGGAACTAGGTCTTAGAAAATGACAAGTGATTCTGATTTTGGCTGAAAACAGTGTAAACATAATTTAAAGACAATGGGGAACGCTCAAAAGATGATCGGAGTGCCACTTTAAAATGAAAAGGCTGCTTGGTGCTACCTGCAGCATGAGGTGGAGGTTAGTGACCTTCTGCGCTGACCAGCCAGAGTTATCATCTCCAACCTCAAACCAGGGCTTCATTCTCTGGATGTAAGAACCCTCCTTAAAGAAGTTCTGGTTAGAGCTGTTGTTCTTTAGCAGGTTGAGCAGCAACAACAAACAATCCTCCACCACAATACCTTCAACAAAGAAACGAGGAGGGGGATTCAGTACACAGAAAAAAGTGCTTCAACAGTTCTACACGCAGGACACTTTTCACCTCCATCGCTGCTGCCCTCCTCCGTGATGATATCCAGGAGGCGTTCAAAGGCGTTCTCAAAGGCTACAATTTTCTGAATGGCTGCGTTGCCTTTGGTCAACTGCTGGAGCAGCAGCAAGCCCTGTAGGAGGCAGACAACATGACTGTCCCAAGTTCGACGAATATTTCACGATGAGCAATGAAATGGCAGAGAAGTGCGCTCACGTCATTGCGAATTACTTCTCTGGAGTCTGCTAACAGATCCATTAATCTGGAAACACCTGTGAGGGAATGTTAGGTTTTGTTTAAGTAATAAATAGAAATAAAGATTGTAAACAGCTGGAATAAACTGTAAATTCTGATTGAATGAGGAGAGACTCACCCATTGGACTGACGAGAATGATGCCTTGCACCTGGGCACCCTGACTCTTCAGAAGAGCCGTCAGCAACTTCACCGCAGGCCAACGCACGTGAAAGTCGAACTCCTAAAAACCCCACCGCCAACAGTTAAACTCTACGCATATAAAACGATCATTCTGCTATTGTCCAAGAACAGAACCGTACCTCCAGAAGGGTGAGGAGCAGCGTGATTCGCTCGGGATCTTGAATGAACTTTTCTGTAAACAGGGCACCGAGGTCGTCGGTCTGCTTCTGGGTATTCTCATCTGACAGGAAACATGGAAAACTTGAGCAGGTAAGTCTTTGAACAAATGTCCCAACGGAAGCTGGTACCATAGTTAGGTAATAGGATCCCCTGCACTGAGTGTGACTCAACAACTAAAGTCTTTGTTGCATCATTAGGGATGAGACACAGGAGAACATTTTCAAAGGCAGGAGGACCATTTCCTGTTTCTATTTGTCATCTGTCATCAAGAAATTAAAGAGCTCATTTATTTTAAAATATCATTTGAAATCGTAGCTTTTTATTCCAATCAGCTCCAGATAATTTTCCTATTCGTTATGCTTTTTGTTGCACACTTTGAAATAGCATTAGCTTTGATTTTCCATTAGCACAGTGCTAACGTGTCTCCAACCACATTTACCTAAAAGGATGATGACCACCAAGACAAAGGAAAAAATACTTCACATCTGTTTTTGTGTGGTTTTTTTTTGAAGTCTTTAGGGGGAGCGATTACATTTTACAACACACAACATGAACAAGAAAATTTTTTATAATATAAATATTCAGAAAGCTTTGTGGTATTAGTAAAGCATTCCCAGTACCACCCATTGAGTGCAAAAGAGAACTGGAGCGAACGAGTGTGAGGTCATGCATAGAAAAGGATTACTTCCGGCTCCAACAAAATTAGGTAAATTCAGTGGCCATTTTTTTGTGATATGGAAGCCATTATATTGGAGCCAGGCAATGTCAATAAGCAGCGAATAGTCTGAATCAGAACGTGTAATTATTTCTATGGCAACCACTCTCGTCAATCAAGAGTGAATTTGTTGAACTCAGCACCAATTGAAAAGGGCTGTTGTCAGAAACACAAAATCTGTCCAAAGTTGTGAACGTTTGACGTGAGACCGCATGCTTTTAATGATTCATCTGATTGGTCAGTTTAAAACTCGAATAACATTCACTACAGAAATTGAGTAATAGCTGTTAATTTCAATAGAAGTCTATGGGTTTTGGCTTCTTGGGAGCCAGTTTGGAACACAAGGGAGAGAGGGGTCACAGTCCAGTTCTCAAATACAGTCAATACCACTCCAAACACCATGGAGTGGATCTCTAAAACACTCCAAAACACTTTATCACTTTGCTGTACTGCAATATTTTTTGCTGTTAGTCAAAGTGCAGTACAGCAGAAACAGCTCAGCAGTTTATCAACAAACAGGCACAACATTATGCTTCCTTAAAATGTGTAGGAGGTTTGTTTGGTTTGCAAGAAATCGAAAGGTAGAGTTTGTAAAAGAGTCTACTCGTCTCAAGTCAGACTGAAGTTCATTGGTTTGTGAGCCACAGCCTAATTTAGGCCACTGCAGGGTCATCAATATGCATGGATGAATATGTTCTGGTGGTGGTGGTAAAAGAGGCTAGCATCATGCATAATCAAAGACATTTACCTTCTGATTCATCTGTGGGGTTAAAACATGAAAGAGAAAAGAGACATGAGAGTCTTTACACAACACATTCATTACTAGTGGAAGTAATAAAAAGAATGGAACGCAGAGGCGAACAAACTGATACAAACTTCCACCTTTGCACTTATGCAAACGCAACACTTCTCAGTGGGACTGGAGTTAACAAAAATAATATCCAATCAATTTCACATTAGAAAAATCGATAAAGTCTCATTTATTCATTAATTGAGTCATATTTAAAGCAAATGTTCTATTTAATTCAGACATAATCATTTCACAGGTAGCTTTCAATGTTATAATTCATATTTTTTGTATTAAATGTTTCCCTTTTGTGGATTTTATGTCCTTCTATACCTGTTCTGTTCTTATTTAAAAAGGTTCCATGAATTTAGCGTTTTTAAGGGGAATCTAAAAGTATCACTGTATAATTATTGTTATTATTTAATTAAATAAAACGGAATCTAATCGTTCCAAGAAAAAAAAAGACAAATCCTAATAGATAGCGTACCTTGTTCTTCTTCCTCATCATTGCAGATGATGTTGTAGATTGTGTCCAAAGAATAGCCAAGGATTTCAGAGTCAGATCTGGAGCATTTGGAAAGAGAATTCAAATTTTTTTATATATTGAAAATGTATTTTTTAGCCTGACTGATACTTTACAAGTAAATACAAGTCTATTCATCTGTCAACAGAGTAAAATGTTTAACTTTTTTTTTTTTTTGCATCAACAAGTTTGAACAGGAACCACGAGGAGATACCTGTCAGTCTGCAGTATGGTAACGAGGTGATCCATGGCCTGTGTCCCAACTTCCATGCGATATTTCTGCCAAAAAAAAAAAAAAAATCTTAATATTGAATTTGTTTGTGCTGGTTTGAAAAAAGAACTTCAGTCTACAAGAAGCCAATGAAACATATTATTTCCTTTAGACTATCCCATAACGTTACTGATCAAACCTTATTAATCAACTTTTTGAGTTTTTTTACTAACAGGTTCACAGTAAGTAATAAAAATGTTTGGATCTGGGATTTTACTTCACAAATTAAGAAAATGTAACACAGCAGACCCACAACTTTTCACACGTTCATTAGAGCTAGATAATAAGCAAGATTTTATGACAAGATGCTTTTAATATTTTTTCTTCTATTAATTTATGTTTCAGTTTCTGAAGAAAAAAATTAAACAAGTTACCAGTAAATGTGATAGTACTGCAAACAACATTCATAAAGCTTATACGACCAATTATAACATTCATTTTTTAAAATAAAATCCATCGTTTTTCTTATACCAATAGAACTAGGTTGCTAGCTCAGAGCCTAATTTGGAACCATCTCAAGATGACACATCCTCCAAACCAGAGAAAGAGAAGCCACAGGAACATCAATTCTTAATGGTGTTATACAAAGATCCAGACATGTTATAGCATGATCACCATTATAGCAAGCAGCTTCAAAGTTGTGGCGGCCCATTTATAAAAGACAACAGCCATTGAGTTATGAAGTTCCTCCATTTTTAGACAAAACAACTATTAGCTAAGCTTGATCATGGATAAGACATTGAAGCCTTGATGTAAACACAAAGATTTCCTACATTTACAAACAATTTTATCTTTGAATTCAAACTACATAAGAGCAAAGGCCAGAAACATGCTCAAAAACATAAAATCTGTATTTTTAGGCAGACTTTTTGAAAATTTTTACAAGTAGAAAATCTGGTCACTGTTTATAATGACAATATTTGTAAGGAGCTTTCACAAACAATAATCACAGTTTGTAACAACACGTGTAAACAAATCTAGATTGACACAGAGAATTTTAAAAAAGCTAAAAAGTGTAGGCGTCGTAATCTCTCCTGCAGAGACATTTAAATTGAAATACATCTCTAAATCAGCACACTTTTAGAAGAAGCAACGTCTGTTCCTGAAATGAAAAGTTTGACAAAATGTATGTCTGCACAGTTTGTGCCATTTCTGTACCTTAGAAAGGGATTTGAGAGCCCGGACAGCGTCTCTTCGGTCCTCTAGAAGTGTGGAGGAAGCCACCCTGTCACACAGCTTCTGAATCTGTTAACAAACAAGGGAAAAAAGTTATTTTTCCAGACAAAATTTAAAATGTTGGTTTGTACTTGTTATTTAAGTATGAATCTTTTCTCCCACAACTATAAAAACACAAAAAATATGTGATAAAGTAATTCATCTGAGAGATAAAAAAACAACAACTTTGGGTTGAATCACAAGCTGTTATAAAAAAGTTTAATGCTCAAAAATGATTAGTTATGCATATAAATAAAATATAATTTGATTACCTTTAAATACAAAACACTTAATTTGTATTTACGTTTAACTTAACCACACAAATATAACATTAAATTAATAACGGTTTAGTGAATCAACAGGAAAAGAAAAGTATATGCAAACCAGAAGTTATCTTCATGAGATCAGATGAAGAGATGAAGACGTCACAGACTGAAAAGGTTCAATTTAAAACTAGCAGATCACAATGTTTTTCATTTATCAAAATTATTACTATTTTAGATACCCACAATTGTAAAATACTAAATTACAAAAGTGCTTCATTCGACGTTAAAGTTAGATCTTTAAAAATGGCAACCTGTCGTAAATTATCGTAAACTGTTGATTATAAAAGTAAGCATCATGATTGGCTAGTAACGTGCTAAGACAGTCGTGGTTAATAAAATATAATGTGACTTTGAAGGAAAACGGACGAAGACTTTGACGACTTTCATTTGAGCTAGGTTAGCTTGTTAGCTTTATATTGATAAGGGCTTTTTATCTACCAATTCCATATTAATTAATAAGCAATGCGCCATAAAAATGAACGAATTTATTATTTTTATTTTGTCCAAATACCTTCGCTATTGTCGTTTATCATAGCGGTAAATTCCAGTCAACTCCAGCTAGCATTGCTAGGTTCCTACCGTCTCAGCTCCGCTGGGCTGCGGCCCGGCAGCCTGCCCTCCCATCACTCCCCTGAAAAAGTTCATCTTAACCGGCGTCCTCTCAGAGAAGACTTCAAACCAGGCGGTTTTTGTTTAAGAAAAGACTCCGATCACTGTCTCTGTGGTACAAGTAAAAAGTGTATAAAAACAGGAGAAATAAGAAGACAGTGTGAAGAGTTGTTTTTACACTATGTACAGCCACCAACCCCGGATGTCAGATGGACGCGCATGCGTACTAACTAGGCGATACGTGGCTCATCCCAGATGAGTGATCAGTTTTCTTAAAGGACCAGGGGACTATTTCTTTTCTTTTTTTAATCACGTGAACTCCAGAGGTCGCTGTGAGAATAAATGCAAACACCAATTAATCTAGGATATTTAACAATGGTATTAATGAACAAATAATTTTCCAACGGTGGCATATTATAGTAATTGTAACATTGTTTAATGCATGTTATTGACACATTTTTTGTTTTAAAATAGATTCAAAGTGTAACTGATTTAAAGCACTACAATGTATGATTAAATAAGATCAACTTTAAAAACTTTTGGAAAAATAATTTCTGTCGGTATGAATTCCAAGAAAACACCACTTTATTTCCATTTACTTTCATCTATAAGCAGAAGGGCAGAGTCCTAATTGCAAACAAAACTCTTTAAGAAACTCAATGTGATAATTTTAAACTAATCAGCTGTTGACAATATTCCAGAATAAAATATGTTTTGTTATTGGAAACAAAGCGAAAACATCAGAACTTTTTCGTACTTAACAGACACAGATTTCTTTATATAATATTTGGTTTCTTTCGTACTAAGTTTCTATTTGTATTTTGTATATTGTCGTTTGCCTGTTTTTTGTTTTTGTTTTGTTTTTTACTGTTTGGTATTTTTACGTGTAGTTTCAACCTCTAAAACCTCATATAATATTCTAAAAACAACATGAACCTGCCAGGGTACTGCAGCTGGAAATTAGCTTATTGCAAACATTGGTTATATTTACATTTTATTTCATAATGTCTGTTTATGTGCAATGTCATTTTATTAATAAATAAATGCTTAACAAGTAATAAAATGACCAGATTAAGTGTCTAAACTTGTTATTTTGTAGAACACATAATTTCATGAAAGGTTATTGCTTCAAAAAGAAATGCCAATAGCCTATAGTTATCTATGAGTTGTATCTCTTATTTTAAATTTTAAAACCATCATGAATAAAAAAATCCAACATTTTTAACACTTTGCTTAAAAATGTCTTGTTGTGTATTTTAGTTTTACGATTCTATTCAGGTTTCCAGATGAGTTGAAGCATACATGTCAGCCTATTTTCAGATTGTTTACCTCCTCACTAAGCTGCAACTTCACAGTGCAGTCAGTGACCCTTCAAAATAAAAGACAGCCCAGTTGTAATTAACCTCACATGATTAGGGTTTTTTTAAGACTGACTGGAAGGAAGCCAGAGGACTTAAAAAAAAGATAAGAAATATGCAGGACTGGAGAAAACAAGCAGCAAAAAAAGAATAAAAAACCAAACCAGAACA
This sequence comes from Adrianichthys oophorus, assembly GCA_036245035.1. NCBI lineage: Eukaryota > Metazoa > Chordata > Actinopteri > Beloniformes > Adrianichthyidae > Adrianichthys > Adrianichthys oophorus. The sequence continues at coordinate 8,952,784 of BSAI01000119.1, read as the reverse complement.
TTCCCATTTTCTTTGGAGATTAACCCAACACTTAAAAAACGGCAGCTGATTTTTTAAAAAACCCAGATTTATCATGATTGTATCAAACACAAAAGCAACACAAGTTCCACATTGCAAAAAAAAAGTATATCAAAGCTCAAAAACAGAGGAGCAGACTTGACAATGAAGTCTAAAGTTAAATAAGCAAACAGGACAGAGAAACAGACCACTTTTTGTTGTTTTTGGCAGGTGCAGTAACCCGCTGCTTGATATTATGGCGCTTTGAACCAATATAACAATCAAATTCATGTAAGATTTCCACAAAAAAGAAAGATACCAACCATTAGTGATTGCATTGTCTTTGAAAGTTCAATATTTGCTGTCAGTTTACAGTGTGTGATGACTGTCAAAACTGTGCAACAAAATTTAAATTGGAACAAAACTGTAACGTCAATCTCAGGACATACCTCAGAGAAGAAAAAAATCCAAAAAAGAAATTAAAAGCTCAACCTATCCCTCTTTTAATAATAATAATGATAATAATAATGTAAAAGGCATGGCAGAAAAAAACTGTTTTTTTCAAAATACATCAGAGATTTCATCAAAAAATGGCTGGTTTGAGAAAGAAAAGCTCAATTTCTCACTGAAGATGACAGAATCCTTTGTGAATCATTTTTAAAATAGTGACTTTTGTTCAAAATCCACATTCACTTTGTAAAATAAGAAGCATTTATTTGTTTAAAAATGTCTGAGAGGGGTCCTTTCCTCATAAAAAACAGATTTTTTTCTTTTTTAGTTAAAAGGCTCCACTTAGAAATTCCCAGCAAACAAGACTCATCAGCTGAGCTGTGCTGTTATCAGTAGTTTATTGTATGTTAAGTCCAACACATTCAGAATGTAAAAACCAAAAATATAATAATATAAACTGAGAAAAACCAAATGAAAAATTCTCCACCTGAAACAGTTTTGTACCAGCAACAAATTGAAAGAGTAAAACACAGAAAAATGTAATCGGCTGTTTTACTACACCTGCTTCAAAAAGAAAAAAAAAGCTTTTATTTCCATTCAGAAAAAGGCTGGAATGATTCATTTTAAATTAATAATTTACATTTTTTTTTTTTATCCTTTTGCGAGGAATCTTTACAATTTAGGAGGGGGCAAAAATTTTTCAATGCTCAGCTACGTCACCACCACTGACGAAAGAATGATGGCTCTTCTTCACCACTCTCCTGGTCATCCATGTCAAGCTAGCGCATGGTAAATATATGGGGTAGCTGAGCGTAAACATTTCAAATCCGATCAGAAAATATTTTGTTCTCACCAAAAGATTGTCCAAACAGAACTTTGGATTTAGTGCAACATCATCAACACGAGGAAGACTGCTGGAGTTCTGTCGAGAAAAATGCTACATCACTGTTGTACACAAAAGTCCACAAAAAGAAACATCCTTTTTTTATCCCAGATGGAACCAATAGAATCTTGTTTTCTTCCTTCCTAACCCAAAACCCTCCTAGAATTTAAAAAAAAAACAAAAAACTGAATAAACGAGCAGATTATGAATGATTCAACATAAAATACAACTGCATGAAACAAAAAGTTAAGCGGTACATTCCAGTCCACCCCCAAAAGGTAAATGAAGTTGTGAATCAAAGAAATGACCCAGGATCTGTCTAGAACCCCAGTTTAATGAAACCGTAACCACACTAAGCCAACATCTCTTAACGAAGGAGCAAGAATATCATCCTTTCAAATGTGCCTTTTCTTCTCTTTTAGGGGGTAAGAAGTTCTTCAATTGCAACTTTTAATGAATTATTTAACAAACAGAACTTGTTTCTACAAAACATCAAACATACAATTACAAGAAATGTACAAAACTCACAGCAGATCATTTTGGGTAGGAAAACAGTATGGAAATATGAAATTTGCACCTGAAAAATAAACAAAAGAAAAAAATCTTATGGTGCTGGGAGGTTTCTTTGTTTTTTTTTAAAGATTTTTTTTGTTTTTTAAATCTGTTCCCAGCAGAATATAGTTCAATATAAGCAGCTCTGTGTACAAAGGAGGCGGTGAGCCCCACACTGCTTCACGCTTCAGTAATACTGGAAAAATTGAAACAGAAGGCACCATCATGCTTTTATCAAGTCAGAAATGAAAGTAAACAGGAAAGCAAAACAAAAAAAAAACAATGTACAGTAACCCGATTTTTGCTGTACATTTATTCAGTTACTCCTCGCTCAAGGCAGGAAGGGAGAGAAGACGGTGGGAGGATTCACTCATCCCTGTTTTGCAGTCAAGCTGGCAGGAAATTAAAAAACTGAATTTTAAAAAATAAAAAAAGATACCAAACCGCCATCATTACAGCCTACTGATCATCCTGTCCTTCACTCATTTCACCAGTACAACCTTCTATTTAGAGATGAAGATTTTCTTGACATCTTGTCCGTCCATAAGTAACTGAGGAATGGTTTTTGGGTCAAGTGTGAGAAGTACATTGGTCACAGCGGTCTGGCCTGTCCTGCACAGCTCTGAGGACCAACACATCTCTCCAGCTGCGCTCCGAGCATCAATTTATTATGACAAAAAGTACCCATTAGTGCATATTGATGAGTGCATTTTGCAATTTTGAAGCAGTGGTCTCTCAAAAGGGAAATGTAAAAGGCAAGTTTTTCCATCGGAACTGCACCCATTTTTCATCTCGCGCTTCTTCGTCAGTAGCTGACAGAAACTTAGGATAGAAAATGTGCAATTGTTTTCTTTTTGTGAAGCAACGTCTCATTAAATTCAAGGCATATAATCTCTTTTCAGAATGATGGGCTGCATCGTCTCATTCGTCCCTCCTAATGTGGCAGATTATTCCTTGGTTGGGTTCCCCACGCTTTAAAAATTAAAGTTAGTGAATTCTTGAGATACCGTAAAAAGATGCTCAGCTCACAACAAATAAGCGACATTTTTTTGTTTGCTTATTTTGGTTTGTCTATTTCACAAATAGCTGACAGACTGTGTCACATTCCAAAGCAAATAGGAAAAAAAGAAGAACAAAAACAAATATATATTTCAATATGTGAAGATTTGTTGACGAGAACAGTTGAAGATGAACAGTAATATATCCACACGTGAAGCAATGCTCTTCTCAGCGGCGCTGTGGCGTGAAGCGGCTCTCTCCCTGGCCGCTGGAGCTTCTGCCAGAACCCATGCCGGGTTTGGGCGCCATGCCGCCTCGAGGCGGGGGTCCCCGTCCGTCTCGATCACGCATCATCCCGCTTCCTCCAGCGATGCCACGCGAACCCCCCGGACCTCGATCGTTGCGCCTCATGTCTCGTCGGTCGTCGCCACCCCGGGTCTCTCGCTCACGCACCGCCCTTGTCTTCTTCTCCTCGACGTTTAGACGCACCTCTCCTCGGAACATGATGGGCTGCAGGGAGAACGGCAATGTTAAAACACAGAAATATTTCCCCGCTACTTTCACAAATAAAGTGCTGACGAATAAAACTGACTGAATAAAAACGCTCGACAGAAAATACAAAAACAATTTTCCAGATGAGATAAATTATTAGAAAATTGCAGGATGATGGGCAGTAAGAAGACAATGAGGAAAAAAAAAAAAACAAAGAGATGTATCACCAAACAAAAAAAATGAATGAAATTGGAGAATGAAATGTTGATACATGCCCCTTCTACCTTGGCCCCCAGGATCTTTTGCACGGGGTCTGAGTCATCAAACACTACAAATCCAAAGTTTGGCAACTTTCCGCCGACTCCCTTGGTGTTGATCCGCAGCTCTACTACGTTTCCATAAGCTGCCACACAAGGAAACAAAAAAGATGGTTCATAAAATGCCAACAAAATGCGGCCATAGAAGACAGGCACCCAAAAGAGCAGAGACGTACTCTTGAAGAACTCTTTGAGCTCGTTTTCATCGATGTCATGTGGAAGGTTGCCCACAAAAAGCTGGTGGCTGTCAGGGTATCGAACAATACGCCTGCTGTCCATGTCACCAGAGTCAGGGTCTGCTCTGCCACCTGCAGATCAAATAGTCCCACTTATGCGCAGCAGTGGAATTTACACAACTTCAACAATGGAATAGTATCTTAAAACAGAAAGATGTGATCTAAACCGTGAAATATACCTTTGTTAACAAAACTCAAGTGTGGTTTCCCCGTTTGTGACTCCAAAGATGCAACACCATCTAACAGTGACATAAACATGCAGATAGTGAGAAGAAATCCAAAGAAGAACAGGGGAAGCGCCTTATCTGGGAAAGGATGGAGTTACCAGGTCTGGGACCGCGCTGGGTGAACGTGGGTCTGTCCCGCGTGCGCTGGTCTCTGGGCCGGAGAGGTGCCGTTTGGGTCTCAGACTTGGCTTCAACTCTCGGCTGTAAAATATGAAAAATAAAAAAGCTAAACATTAAAACCAATAATAAATTACAGATGTTATGTTGGCATGTTTTTGTCTTTCATGTGAATTTTCCATATTTAGAGTTGAAAAGACGTTGTTCCTCTGATCAGAAACTGACAGCTTTTAACAGAAGTTGTTTGGGACTTGTGTTTTTGTCAGCATAGTGCAAACCCTCCAAAATCGGGGGGTGTGGTGCTATGAATTGGTTTCCCACTTTTTTGCTTGTTTTCCAATATGACAAATCCAACTCACTAAAATACACACTACAGGCCCATGTGTGGAGTAGTTTCTATTAAAAATTCACTGGATTAACCAGATTATTCCACACCAAATGAAACATGGTAATCCAACTAAAACCTTTACAAATCAAGAGACGCATATTGAGACAACCTCTGTACTCAAAGAATCACTAACCAGCTTTGATCCCAAATCAACTTTAAAGCATATTTGAATAACAATATAAATTGCAGCTGTTTTGCAGTAAAAAAAAAAAAAAAAAAAAAAAATCTTACTTGAAAACACATGTTACTAAACTAATGATTTTTTTTTACCTGTGAGGTTGGAGCTTTAACAACATGGGGTGATATTCCAGAGGAAGTGACTGTGCCCGTAGGAGGCAGGTTTTTACTCGTCACCAAAGCCCAGGAGAAAGGCTGTGAGGAATGCAGTTTTGCATTATTACAGCTACACTGATGACAACGCTGAACTAAACTCAGATATCAAAAATGTTGAAGACACATCTGTAGTTGTTGTTACATGTTATACAGAAAGTAGAAGTGACTACAACACGTGTTTCTTAAAAGAAAAATACAATTCAATAATTTCTTTTTCAAAAATGTCCAACAAAATCTAAATTCTAAAAAGAAGAAGAAAAAAATCATCAAAACTCAGGTTTTTGGTTTACCTCCTTTTTTATTTTTTTACAGGAAGTGGCTTAATCTCATTTATGTCAACATTTTAATAAAGTGCCACACGGAGAGTTAGCTGTATTTCTGATTGCGTTTAATAAGTGAGAAAAATAAAGGTTAAAAAGGTACATTAACTCACCTTAGGAGGCTCTTGGGTGTTTTGTGGAGACTCCACCGGTGCTGGTGAAGGTGCCTTCTCCTCCATTTCCTCCATCAGCTTCTCATCTACCTCAGGCTTCATCTCCTCTGCTTTAGGCTCGGGTTCAGGCTCAGGTTCAGGCTCTGGAGAAGGCTCATCCATTGGCTCCTCTACGCCATTACTACAGAACCCAAACAAAAGCACATCTTACAAAAATAGCAGCACCTCCACATGGCTGAAGCATATACTTCAGCTCAGACCGTCCCTCAACCAGTTAAAAAGTAAAACAGACAAACCTGGATCAATATTTAAGCTATTTCTTTACTAAATTACTAAAAAGTTGTTCACCTTTCAGCTACTTATTGCTATTTCTATCAAAAGGATAAAATTATGTCTAAATAAGACATTTATGCTTTTAAATGCCAATACGGTTTCAAATTTTGATGTTCTTCTGTTTCAGAACCTCTAAGTCATTATTCTAAAACAATGAGAGTAGCAACAGGTTGGCTGCTAGTTACCTTCAGAGCAGCAATGTTTCACTAAATTACTCAAAACACATCTGAGAAAAATCCCCCTCTGATCTACTTCAAGAACATATTTACTGTAGCTCAACTCTGTCTAAAGACAAAAAAAAAACACCCAGTTTATAAAAGAAAAAATAGAAATACAGTGATAACAGTGTACAGCGCGCGCATATATATATATATATATATATATATATGCATAAATCACTGACAGATGATTTTTAATAACAGCTTGTTTAGAGTTATAATTACTGCATACCTGACAGGGTGAGGTTCATAGTAGGTCGAGCTGTTAGGGCTTTCTTGAAGTGGCTCAGGAGACGGCGGCCTCTCCTCTGGCTCTTCCTCAACTTCCTCCTCGGATTCTAAAATCATGTAATCAAGAAATATTAATTTAAAGAAGAGAGGAAACTAAATCAAGAGGAAATATTGGTCAGCAGGCAAAAGCTAATCAACCTTCATCGAGCTCAGCCTCAGAGTCTCCAAAGACTTCGTCCTCATAGCGGAAGATGTCGTTGTGGACGTAGAACTTGTTTGCGACAGAACCCTGAAAAGAAAAGAAAAACATCTTTTTATTTATGTATTCCTGCATCGGTAGGTAGCTTACTTAACTGACAACTCCATCATTTCAGTGGCTCCATCTTTTTAGTCTTTCGAACTGAAATGAATTGTAAGGATCCTCTTTACTAAAAACCAACTACTAACCTCGGGTCCTCCTCCACTACATCCACAAACCTCCTCTTTGCTCTTTCTTAAAGTCTCATTGCTGAAAGCTCCAATCTCAGTAACAATTTGCCAACATCATTCATTCATTCATTTTCCAATCCGCTTTATCCCTTTCGGGGTCACGGGGTTGCCGGAGCCTAACCCGGCTACTCATGGGCGAAGGCAGGGGATAACCCTGGACTGGTCGCCAGTCTGTCGCAGGGGCTTGCCAACATCATCACCGACCAAACCATCTTAATCTTCCTCTCTGCATGAATCTCCAAAACATCCAACATAATCTGATAGATTATTTCTTGATCGTATCCACCTCATCAACCGCTCTACTTCTTTTCTCTAAACCAACATGGATGCTCTCACTCCAGGAGCCACCTTTTCCATCTTGTTTACACACACCTCTTCCCCTCTTTCTTACACTCTGCAAAGACACAATGCAGCTTCGTCTGATCTTTCTCTGTTCTTTTCTAGAAGCATCCACAACTTTACTGCCTCCACAGGTGTGTTGTCAAATCCAACTACCTTTACAGTTGTCATCATCTTTAATTTTTTACTTTTTTATCCTTACTGATCTTTGCCACTTCCTGTTCCATCAAGAGTCACCTCTTTTCTGTGCTCTATAAAATGTTTCTCCATCTGCTCTTTAAAGTTCTCCCTCCGTCTGTCCATCACACTGCATAACTCACTGCACATTCTTCCATTTGTTTCTCTGCCTTACTTAGCCTATAATCAATTTCCCCTTTTGTGTCCAACCTGTTATAAGTCATCATACACCTTTTGTTCAGCCTTTCCCTCCTCCACAGCTTTCCGTTTCGCACTTTATTCCTCTGGACATTCCTGAACTTCTTCATTCCGTCACCAGGTCTCCTTATCTGCTTTCCTCATTCCTGATGACACACCAAGTACCTGCAGCACATCTACTCTAATTACTTCAGCCGTTCAATCATTTGCAAGAAACTCCCGATCTACCAAAATATTTTTCAGCTTCACCTCAAACTTCCAACACTTCGTCCTCTGCTCTAGTTAACTTCTTCTTTATCTTCCTCACCTCAAGTCATACACCCCCATCCCATGCAGTCACCGATCTCTTTCAGATTACAATCTGCACAAGATGTAACAAACTTCTGTGCTCTTCCCTCCACTCTTATGCCACCATATGCTCCTCTCTTTTCTGGAAAAATATGTTCACCATAGCCATCATTATTCTTTTAGGAAAGTCCCCAACTATCTATCCTGCACACCAAGCTTCCTCATCCTCTTCATCTCCGTTTCCCTCATCCACATGTCGATTAAAGTCTGTCACAACCAACACTCTCTCCCCTCCAGAAATTCCCTGGATCTCCTCATCCATCTTCTTCCAGAATTATCATTTTCCTCTGGTGGAGGAAAAAGTGGGAGCATAACAACTGACAACATTCAAGATGCATCACCTTCTCTGAGACCATTCACCAGCAGAGCATTCTTTGAAAACTCCTCCAGCATCAACACGTTTCTTTTTCCATTCTCACCTGATAAAACACCATGTCCCTGAACCTGGTCTCAAAATATATATAGCTTTTTCCCCCACCATCATGTCTCTTTTGTGAGTGATGCCATTGCAATTTAAAATGATTCTTTCCACAGGAAAAGTCCTAAGATACAAAAAGGCTTCTAAGTTAAAAAAGCTGAAAGTTTAAATTAAGATTTTTTACCCAAAACTAACTCTCACTTTTCAACAGTCCCAAAAAGGGTGCAGTACTCACCTCTGGAGCGAGCACAAAGGTCTGCATAAATTTCCTCATAGGTTGACCGTTGTTTGACAATTCCCCAAGGACTTGCACTACCACACCATCACTCAGTGTAGCATGGGCATCCACATGCCGGATCTTTGTGTGGCATTCGCTGAACTGAAGGGACATGACTTTTTTGTGGATTTCCTGATAAAATTTAAAAAAAAGAGAGAATTTAAAAAAAATAAGAAAAATAAAACCGTAATAAGCTGCTTTCTTATATTTACATGTAACTATTGCTACAAACGTTTTAAATAAGGTGTATAGATTTAAAGTCAGATAAAGATATCAAAGATTGTTTTTTAAACCTGGCTTTTTTTTTCTTTTTGAGGAAAAAAAAATATATGTATATATTGATTTTGTTTAGAACTCCCACAGAGAAACTAGATCTCAGTAAATATCAGAAAAGCAATAACATAAAGAACAAACAGAAGTGGAAGTCTAAGAAAACAACTAAATCTTTTTCATTATTAAAGTCATAGCACTTACCGCCTGACCGTACACTGCTTCTGCCAGCTTTCCATTTGGATCAAGCCCTCCGTGAACATAGGAAGAGCTTCTCCCGTAGAACCTAAAGACACAAAAATGAATCCTTAACCAAAACTTGCATTGTTTGCAGAGTAACTATTATAATTTCAACATTACCTGTGCAGAAAATCTGGTGCCTTGTTTAAGAGTGTATAGTACTGCCTCACAAACTCCCGCCCTACAAGCAGGGGACTTGGCTTCTCCATCACCATTTCTTTGGTAAACAATACTAAGTGCTGAAGAAAAAAAAAAAGAAATTCACATGGTAATTTTGAACTATTAGTAATTCAAATGATGCACGATACAAGTTTTCATATTGCAGAATGCACACTCGGGTGAAAGTTTATTTGTGCTGTGCTGATGTTTCATATAATTCAGTCTTAAAAAAAAGAAAAAAAAAATTAAGGAGCCAAACAGATATAAAATTTAGAAACTCAACTGGCTTATTTCTACTTTGAACTCTACAAAACTGGACATGAGCACTGAATGCTGGAGAATATAACTCTGAAATCTTTAGGATAAGAATGCACTGTGAAGTATTTGAAAACAGACTAAATGTTCTTCAAATAAATCATTTTTAAAAAATCGTTTTTCTATTTTCAATTTTTGACTCAGTTCAATGATTTATCATTACTCTACATAATCTAAAAAGTTGTGAAACATTAAAATGAAGTGTAACATTGAAATGTGGAGGATCTAAACCATGAACCCGAAGATCTAAAGCAGATTCTGAAACCTCTGAGCCCAAGCCAGACTGTCTGTAATTAAAAACTCACCTGGAGTAATTCAGTTAGCATTCAAATGCCTGTTTATTTTCTAGAAGTATTGGGTGAACTATTCATTCGGTTTAATGTGCTTATTTCTTTAAAAAAAAAGTCAACACAAAAACATCATCGGAACACGAAAAATTAATACATAACGAAAAGAGAAAAGAAAAAAACGTGGACATCACAAAATTGAACAGAAGAGTGTTCATAACGGTTAACATACAACTGCGCCATCACATTCAGTCAGTAAAACAAAGGGGGAAACCGGTTGTACATAAAACAGGAACCAACTAGTATAGATGCTTAAGATGGTGGATAAATGGGGGGAAAACCTCAAAGAAAATGAAATCCTACATTTATTTTTGATATAAATCAGGCATGTGTTGCACAACTGAGCAAACCTTCCTGACTAAAGGCATTTCAGGTACGTGCTAACAAACCTAACATTTGACGCATGTTCAGAACATAATGTGACAGACACGTATCAAAGCATCAGCAAGAATGCCAATGCTGCAGGGCTAGTAGAGACATAATGTGCAATCGCTGTCCGCAAACGTAACCTTGGCTACAAGGTAAAATACTGTTTTTAATGACCGTATGCCGGCCTCTTTGCTGCTTAACCCGAAATGGCTAACGCCAGATAACCTAAAAGAACGCCAAGCCCAGGCTTACGACATTGCTGCTTAGCTAGCCAGCTAGCCAATTTGTGGCGTCGTCGCATTTCCTTCAACGGTCAGACATTTTATACAGGCTAAATTCATACGTTTGTAGGATTATCTTTTTCTTGGTGAAAAAAAGTCAATCCAACTTTAAACAAAACACGAAAGAAAACTCACAAAAGGCTGACTGTAAGCAGTTAAATCGATTATGCCAACATGACGACAACACCTGGTGATAGCCATTACAGTAACATACAAACACGTAAAAAAAAGGTTCTAATTTTTAAATTGTATTTCTATTTGAACAAAAAATATGGAAAGTTACATATTTTAAATATTTCCCTTAAATTTTAAATACATCAACATCCAAATTCGTGTTGAACACTGCAACACCAACGACTGAAATGTTCTGTGCTAGCTTAAAGACAACAAAGGAAAGCGTGTTCCAAATCTCGTTGAATCACAAAATGTCCCCTTAAAAGGGTAGGGCTAGGGTTGCTTATATTAAAATAACAATACGTTGCACTGGAAATTTTGAGTGACAACAATTATATCGAACAGTCGCATGGAAAAGGCAATCCAGCTAACGCAATGCTAGTTAATACGTTTTGCTCCGCTTCCTATCTGAACTCTTGGAGAATGGCTAACTTACCTTCTGAGGGACCTATCAAAGTAGACAGAATCGTGTGGAATAAATTACAACAAGTAACCGTATGTAAACCGTTCTGATAGAAGTAATGTCGAAGGTGAATTTTTTTTAGTTTCGAACCTCTACTAACTGCAAGTAACTGATCTCTGCTGCACCAGAGATACACGACTTAAAGAGATAGGTACGATTTATTATTTTACCCCTGCAATCTCGGGCAGGGGACCCCCATTAACCAGATTCAGCCAATGGACTACCGGCATTAATCTGACGTAACCAAAATGGCCACCCCCGCAAGCAACACTGTTTCTTTAAAAAAATATATCTTCAGAAAAAGTATCACACTTATTGGAAGGTTCGGTCTTTAGGTGAACATGTTATCTTACAAGTTGCTGTTCTTCTCAATTGTAAGTCTCTAATAATAGTACAACAATTAAACAAAACCAGTTTGACACATCTTATCTTTGCCGAGAATGTAAATTGATTTATATTCTACTGGGATGGTTCTTTCTGTCACTTAGTATATATATTTAAAGAAGGGACTATTTATTTATTTATTGTGATTTTTCAGATGAACTTTTATATCAACTGAATTGTTCTACTTTTGTGTCTTTAGCAAAAAACAAACAAAAAAAAAACCATTGGATCTTTAGTTATATTGATAAGAGATGTTGTGGAAGATGAAGATAGCTGAGGAAGAGGTCAAACAAAGGGTGTATGAGGACAAGCATGACAGGTTGAACACAAAGAAGGGGGAAATAGATTTATAAGTTGACAAGGCAGAGAAACTGAGATAGAAGGATGGGGAAGTTAAGGTGACCAAGGCCAAGGACGGAAATGGGTTGACAGCTTATACAAGCATGATAGAAAGATAAGGAGAACTTTGAAAATCAGATGAATGAGGAAAAAATGTTAGAGAGAATACAGGAAAGGAAGTGGTTGTTGTGGAGCAGAAGGTATCAGAGATCACGAAAGCCTAATTTCCACTGAGCTGTATGGTACGGTCCAATCTGGTTCAGAACGGTCGAGACGATTCAGGATGATTCAGGATTCAGAGGGTTTCTACTCAAAGTTGGACCATCACGGAGTATGAGGAGTGTAGACCAATTTAGCTTCAGCCTTGTTTCCACTGAGCGGTATGGTACAGTTTAAAATACTCCAGGCACTTTAGGTGAGCGTTATCACTCAGGACAAGAAGAGAAAACACTGAAGACTATGAAAAGTGGAAAAGAAGTTGGGTCTGACAACACACCTGTAGAGGCCGTAGAGAAATGGAAGAGACTCAAGTGGAACAATAATGTTACTGGAAGTAGAGGTAAAGTAAGTGGAGGACAGTTTCAGGTGTGTTAAAGAAAAGTGTCAGCAAGAATGAAATAAAGGTGTAGAAGACTGTGGTGAGAGTTGCAATGTTGTTGGTTAGAAACACTGGCTGTGAGAAAGAGACCGCAGGCATAGCAGACAATGTCGAGATTCTCTTTGGGAAAGAGAAGGATGTATAGAATCAGGGATAAACACGTAGGAGGAACAGCTCATGTTAGATGTTTTGGTGATAAATGCCAGAAAGAATATTAAAATGGGTGGTCACATTGAACGGAGGAGGATGCTCTTCAAACATCCAATAGTTTGTAACTCCACATGGCATAAAAATATTCTAAGTAAAGACAATATCTGTTGGTATAGTCTGACGGATAGATTTTTAATAGCCACATATAGGCTCCTTTCAACCAATGTCTTGCTGTTATAGCACATGTCCAAACACACACACACACACACATTGTTACATAACTGTAAGTTCATCTATTATAATGTAACATGTTTAAGCCAGATATCAAGACGTCAAACAGCTTGGTAAATTGTGAAAAATTATATCTTGAAACAACAATACCAATTAGGATCAGAATTTTTTTTTTAGCTAAAAAGAACATAGACTCAAACTATTATTATGTTTCAAACGCATATAAATTTTTTTAAAGGGAACCCTTTTGACCGAGAACAGTTTTTTTTTTCTTTTACGACATTTAAGGCTACAGCGTCTCCTGTAACCCGAGTCCAGCAGAAATAGGAAAAGTGGGTTTTTGGGAGAGGGGGGCAGTACAGGAACAAGATGGCTGGTCCATAACAAGACAATTGTCTCCGATTTTTTCGTTTTAACGTGGGAGTTTCGTGCCGTGGTCTAGTTTATGCTAGTGCTATTTTAAGATTACTTCGATAGGACTTCTCTAACCCAGCCGGGATAGTTTTTTTTTTTATTTCTTTTTTAAATACAGGACTATTTAAGCTCATTTGTTAAAACTTCTCCAAGTTTGGCGACGGCGAAAATGACTGCAAATAGCTCGAAAACATCTTCGTTACCGCCCGAGTTCCAGAATGCGTTAACCTATCTTTATTTATAGTTTAGTTGTTTATTTGACAACTTTTAGTTACTTTAATAGTTTGCCGGATTTTGAGACGAACTATTTTCAAAGATGCTTTAATCTTTTATCTGCAATTTACTATTTAAGGAGGTTACCGATTGATTTTTCTGATGCCCTGTTCTGTGTTAAAACACTAATTGGACCATGAGTGCATCTCGAGTCCGACCACAGAGCCAGGCTGGCACGGACAAGCCGCCGCGCTCACTCGACTCCAGTGAGGGGATAGAGATGGAGAACATCCAGCAACAAGACCCGGGCCTTGGAGGAGTCGCGGGCACGCCGTCCCCGCCGTCCAGACAGGCGTGGAGCCGGGACAACCCGGTTTTTGAACCAGAGGAAGAAATCATGCAAGCCGACTGGCCTCAAGCAAGCCCCGGCAGGAGGTCTGCGTTCACTGCCTCCGACAGCAGCCGCAGCAGCGGCCTTGGAAACTACACCCGCGCGGGCAGTAGCACCCAAATCCCGCGAGGACTGTATCCCACCCCGACCCTGAATGCCCAGCAGCAAGACAGACACGAGCACCCTGGATGTATGAAGCAGATATTTAAAAAAATCAGAAGTAAGCCACGCTTTAGTTTTATTTTTATACAAACGCTTTTTGTTGCCACCATGATATAGTACGTTTTCACTAACTTTCGAGTGTATTTATCCAATTAGATGTCATTTGAAGGTTATTTTAAATGTTCATCTCCTCTTTTTAACAGTAATTTTCTCCATCTATGATTACCATGATAATGCTTATCTATTGGATACCAACAGGTGATACATGTTTTGCCACTTTTACCAGTAACAAAGTTGATCATTGACCAGGTTTGAACATAGCTTTATTTAAAATTATGATTAAAAACAACAACAAAAAATCAATTATTCTTTAAACAAAACTTGACAAGGACCATACACGTGATTGTCTGTCCGCCGTCCATCCATCCATCCATCCATCCAATTGTTCTTCTGTCTGTTGCATGTTATATTTTGTCACTTTGGCTCTATAAACCTTTAAAATCTTAAAATAATTGAAGGACTACCTTCTACTGAATGAACGGAAACTCTGTGACTCTTGAATTCATACTGCGCAGACAACAACTCATTTTAAAGTCTTTTCTCCTCTTTTAGGTCTGTGGGGCACAGAGTTGATGGAGGATGGTGACAGCAGCCGTGAAAGGTACCTCTGGAATGTATTGAGAGAGCTGCTCACATACATCGCTTTTCTCATCACCGTTTGTATCTGTAAGTAATGATTTAAATATTAGCAAAAACCTTTAAACTGTACACATCTTGAGTTTGTCAGTCTTGAAGTTGACAAGTTAACCTAAAGCTAAGTAACAAAGTTATACAACGTGTTTTTCATTGAAAAAAGCAGTTTTTTGGATTTATCACATCCAAGCCAAAATTTTGCAAATAAATTTTTTAACAAATAATGCTGCAAACACTGTTCTATTGGTCAAAAAAATTAACTGCCACTGTTAAGAGAAATTCAATCTTTATTTTTTATGGTCTTTATTAATCACACTTTTTTTCTAGCAAAATCTGTTAAATCCTCCTTAGTGTCCTTAGATTTTTGTGTCCTTTCACTCTAAAAGTTGGCTTATGGTGAGATCCTTCTCTTGGTGTTCACTGTCTTGAAATCCTGAATGGTTTATTAGTGAAATTTTATTGCAAACAAATGACAAAAAAGATAAAACATCTTTGAGCTGTTATTGGTGCAGATTTCTATGGACATATCAGTGCAGGAAACAGGTGATGAGGAGGTCATGGGCTAGTTTGGTATCCAGGAGAGGAACGTAGAAGGACAAACTGTTGATTTTCCAAAAAAGATGGACATGGCTATAGTGAATATGTTTTTTGAAAAGAGGCAGGAGCATTGGGTGACCTATAAAAGTGGAAGTAGAAGCACATAGACAACATTACTGCAGTGTAATTGGAAGGAAATCAGTGACTGCAAAGTAGTGTTAGGTGAGAGTGTTTCCAGACAGCATAGGATGGTGGTGTGTAGAATGACTGATGATGAAGAAGATGAAGGAAGAAAGGGCAAAGGCAGAGAAGAGGACAAACTGGTGGAAGTTGAAAAAGGAAGAATGTTGCATGTAGGTAGGAGTGTACTTTGTGTGTCATCAGGAAAGAAACTTAATAGTAGACTTGGTGGTGGAATGAGGGGTTGCAAGAGTGTATATGGAGTAAGAAGCAAGCTAAGAAGTGGGACACTGAGAGGACTGAGAATAGAAGACAGGAGTACAGGGCGATGCAGCGTAAGGTGAAAGTAAAGGTGTCAAAGGCCAAACAAGGGGCTTATGATGACTTATATTGTAGGTTGGGTTGTTGGTGTGCTGTAGGGGTGACAGAGGAGTTCAAGGTGGAGGTGGGATTACATCAGAGATCAGCTCTGAGCCCCTTCCTGTTTACAATGGTGATGGACAGGCTGACAGATGAGGCTAGACAGGAATCACCATGGACTATGATGTTTGCAGATGATACTGTGATTTGTAGCAGAGCAGGGAACAGGTGGAGGAGAAGCTAGAGAGGTGGAGAAACAGTGACACTGAGGAAAAGACAGGAAGCAGAACTGAAGGTAGCAGAGATCAAGATGCTGATGTTCTCTTTTGGAGTGACTAGGATTAATAGGATCAGGAATGAATACATCAGAGGGGCAGCACATGTTAGAGGTTTTGGAGATAAAGTCAGAGAGGCCAGACTAAAATGGTTTGGACATGTCCAGAGGAAAGACAGTAAAAATACTGGTAGAAGGATGCTGAGTCTAGAGCTGCCAGCAAGAGGTCTAGAGGAAGACCAAAGAGGAGGTTTATGGATGCAGTGAATGAAGACATGAAGGTAGCTGGTGTTACAGTAGAGGATGCAGAAGACAGGGTTAGATGGAGGAAGCTGATTCACTTTGGTGAAAAAAGCTCAAAGGAAAAAAAGAAAAAATCACTTTTAATTTCCTTCTTCAAACTTAAAAAAAAATCCTTAATAAATTAGCATTTAGTGTAAAATATGACCTGTTTTTCTTAAGGTGACACACTTTTTTGTGTATATATAGAAGAAAAGAAGTATATAAGAATATGTAGTATATTCATCTACTGTATGGTGATATCCTATTGAAGTGGACAAAAACATCCAATTACACAGTTAGATTTCTGAGTTCTGACACAAGCTTAACTTAAAACCAACCACTAGTTAAATGATAAATAGTTGTGCCTTTTCTACTATTCTACACTGAGCTAAAGTTAGCCTTTAAAAGGGTTTTCAGAAAGTGACTCTGCTCCTGTATGTGGAAACTTTTCTTGTTTTCATCCAGAGTTCTTGTTTTTTTTTTTTTCAAGTGCAATGAAACGAGCCATGGTGTGGTTATGGTTTGGGTCTGGACTCCATTTTCTGGGAGTTACTCTTAAAGCATAATATACCCGGCTGAGCTGTATTATATTGAAGTTTCCTTCCACTCAGAAAGCCAGAGAAAACACTGCTAAAGAGGTGGAACCAAAGTCTAACATTGAGTTTGGATTTCTTTAGTTAAAGCTTTTTTATCTGTGGATTATTACTCTACCGTTTTCTTGTTTTTGTCAATTGCAATAAACAAAAATATTTCTTGCAGTGACTTATGGGATGATAAGTACCAACATGTATTATTACACCAAAGTCATGTCTCAGCTTTTCCTCGACACGCCACTGTCTTCCGAGAACCCCAAGACTTTCAGGAGCCTCTCCACCATGGAGGATTTCTGGAAGGTGAGTATCTGTTTTATGTTGTCTGCAGTGTCTTCAAATCCATTGTCTTCTCATCCCAACCTTTTTTGACTTTTTTCTTTTTTAGTTTACTCAGGGGCCCTTCCTCAATGGCATGTATTGGGAGGTGTGGTACAACAACCAGAGCCTGCCAGAGAACCAGAGTTTCATCTACTATGAGAACCTCCTTCTGGGTGTGCCGCGACTCCGCCAGGTCAAAGTCCACAACGAGACCTGCTCCATCCACGAAGATCTCAGGGATGAAGTTCAAGGTTGCTACGGCGTATACACCCCCAGCAATGAGGACACCTCTCCGTTTGGCCCTCAAAATGGAACAGCGTAAGGCAATGCAATTCAGTGTAGAAATGAGATTTTAAAAAAAAAGTAGAAAGTTGGAAAAAGTTTTTGTATTACGCCTGGCAGGTGGATGTACACCGCAGAAAGCAAGACGAACGCCTGCACTCATTGGGGTCAGGTGTCCAAATATGGAGGTGGAGGCTTCTACCAAGACTTGTCTCGCACCAGGGAGGAGTCTGCCCTCCAACTGGAGTTTCTTAAAGAGCACCTGTGGCTGAATAGAGGAACCAGAGCCATCTTCCTCGACTTTTCAGTCTATAATGGAAACGTCAACCTTGTCTGTGTGGCCAGGTAAGACTTATTTCTTCCTGGAACTAAATCAAGCATGCTTTTATACAACAGCAGTACTCAGAAGTAATCAAACTCCCCAAGAGGCACTTAAACTACTGTGTTTAATCTTTAGCCTCCTTAGTTTTAGTGTGGATTTTGATGGATCTCTTTTTTTTTCCAGAAAACAAACAGAAAAAATACCAAAAATAAGATGAAGTTGGCATGCTGTAAATAATCCTTCTTGATGGCTTTGTCAGGTTATTGGTGGAGTTCCCAGCTACTGGTGGGGTGTTGACCTCTTGGCAGTTCCAAACAGTGCGCCTGATAAAGTACGTGTCCAGCTGGGACTACTTTGTTGGCGTGTGCGAGGTGGCGTTCTGTCTGTTCATCCTCTACTACGTGGTGGAGGAGGTGCTGGAAATCCACATACACCAGCTGAATTATTTCAAAAACCTGTGGAACTGTCTGGATGTTCTGATTGTGACGGTGTGTATCAAGAATGACTTTGGAATTAAAAATTTTAGTAACTTTAAACCTAACTGTGATTGACATTTTTTCAAATATTCCCCTTTTTTTTCTACAGTTAAGTGTTGTTGCCATTATTATGAACATAACCAGAGCAGCCATGGTTGGAAACCTCCTCAAAGGGTTGGAGAACTACACCTCTCACCCCAGCTTTGATTCTCTGGTTAACCTGCATGTCCAGTTCAACAACATGGCTGCAGCGATAGTCTTTTTCTGCTGGGTAAAGGTAGGAATCCCGATGCATACAGTTTGAACCTCTGGAGTTAAAATACAAAAGAATACACGTTTGAGAGTTCTCCACTCCCACAGCTTTTCAAGTTCATTAACTTCAATAACACCATGAGTCAGCTGTCGACGACCATGTCCCGCTGTGCCAAGGACCTCGTAGGTTTTGCCATCATGTTCTTCATCATTTTCCTGGCTTATGCTCAGCTTGCCTACCTGGTGTTTGGAACTCAAGTCAATGATTTTAGTACTTTTCAAGGCAGTGTGTAAGTGCCGTCAACTACGTTTTGATTCTGAGTTTTGTGTGTCAAACAGTTTCTGTCATGTTTGTGGTTGTTGTGTTCACAGGTTTACCCAGTTTCGTATCATCTTGGGAGACTTTGACTTTTCAGAGATTGAAGAAGCAAACCCGGTTCTTGGACCGATTTACTTTACAACCTTCGTATTCTTCATTTTCTTTATTCTCATGGTGAGAGACGCATTTCCGTGTCGTGCTGAAAGAAGTAGTTGAAGAGGAGTCTGACTTTCTTCTTGTTTGTATAGAACATGTTCCTAGCCATCATTAATGATACATACTCTGAAGTGAAGGCGGACATGGCCCAGAACAGATCTGAGATGGAAATGACCGACTTCATCAAGAAGGTACTTACAGGAGCGGCGCATTTTCAACTAGATTTGGAAAAATAACCACCAAATGTGTCATTTTGAATAGCTAAACTCCATTATCCCTTTATGGACACACAATTAAATTTTTTTTCTAATTCTCATCCCTCAGGGCTTTAACAAGACTTTAGTCAAGTTGAGGCTGAAGAAGACGACAGTGGACGACATATCGGAGAGTTTACGTCAAGCCGGGGGAAAGCTGAACTACGATGAACTCCTTCAGGATCTCAAAGAGTTACTGAAGCTACATGCATGCAGACATTTTAGACTGATTCTATTTTTTAAGACAGTTTTTTAACCTTTTTTTCTTCTTTGTTGAGTCAGAAAGGGCCACACGGAAGCAGAGATTCAGGCCATCTTTGCAAAGTACGACCAGGACGGGGACCTGGAGTTGACAGAGCACGACCACCAACAAATGAGAGATGACCTGGAGAAAGAGAGAGTGAGTGATGAAGCCAGCAGCGTCTCACATCTGTTTCTGTACAAAAACACCACTGCGGCAGACACACAGCTCAGTGTGTTTCCGCTCATATGCTAGGAGGACTTGGATCTGGAACGCAACTCACTGACCAGACCTACCAGTGGGAGGAGCTTCCCTCGTACACAAGATGACTCGGAGGAGGACGATGATGAGGACTCTGGTCACAGCTCCCGTCGCCGTGGCAGCAGCTCAGGGGGCGTCTCTTATGAGGAGTTTCAAGTGTATGCTAACTTTGGATCTAATATATTATCTAATCTAAGCAAATCAGACAGTCATGATCACTTGCAGAATTTGATCGCCTTTCCAAATGTAAGGAAAATGAAACATGGTTAGACATGATGGTTGATGCTGAAAACAACGGTATCATTCTGTAAATCACTTGAGGTCATAATCTTTGTACCTCTAAAACGAGGCTGACTTATGTTCTGGCATCTTTTTTAAAGTTCCATGAGTTGGCCCATACCAAGGTGTGTGAACTTTGTTCTCTGCATTTGACCCATTCTGTGGGAGCGATGAGCTGCAGACACAGCCGCGCTCAGGAACAATTTGGTGGTTTAACTCCCCATTTCAACCCCTCAATGCTGAATGTCAAGCAGGGAGGGACTGGGTCACATTTTTGGAGTCTTTAGTATGACTCAGCTTGGATTTGAACTCACCACCTTCTACTCTCTGGGTGGACACTATACCACAAAGCCAGTCATACAGTCCTAATTCAGATTATTCTGGGTGCTTTTAAATAACATACAAAAATAGAAAACCAAAATGTGTTTTTTTTTTCTCCCAAAGGCTTGTGAGGCGCGTGGACAGAATGGAGCATTCAATCGGCAGCATCGTGTCCAAGATCGACGCTGTGATTGTGAAGCTGGAGGGCATGGAGAGAGCGAAGCTGAAAAGAAGAGACGTACTGGTCAGGCTGCTGGATGGAGTCATGGAGGTGAGCTGTGAGGGACACAAAACCTGGGAAATCATCCAACTGATCATTGGATTATCCGAAAAACACAGCAAAACACATGAATTAAGATGGAAAGGAATCATTTTTGTTTAAAATACCGGTATGGAAGTTTAATTTCCTCTGGCATACAAACCGAAATAAAAGTACTTTCTCAAGGGATATGGAAGAATAGAAAACGTTTCTGTATGGAATGCGTCATCTACAGCAAACATAATTTACACTAATAGCGCATTACATGCAGTAAAAGACTCCCTCTGATCAAAATTGTGTTTTTAACATGTTCTTGTGGCATTTTTCAGATAATGGAGGACATGTATTAAGAAAATTAAGCCTAAAACTGTCATTTCAGAGTATTTCTTTCTTCAAATCATTGTGAATCAGGAACAGATGAAAAAATGCAGCTTGAAAAAGTGTGTTTGTGACGGAGCAAATGCACTTGGCGGGCCACAAGCTCCCTGCTCTGCTGCATTTTGATTCATCCACTTGCAGGCAAATAGATCCGTGTACATTTTGTTTTCCTCGTCTGAACTGGCTCCGAACTGTACGGCTAGAAACCTTTGAAATTGCTCGCCATTTTTGTTGCACCGCTAATGTTAGACTGGGCTGGTGAGGGGCTGTAACATAGCAGGAGAGTGTGGAAATGGAAAATTCTCAGCAACGAGGAGAAAAAGGGGGGGCGGGGTGGCTCAGAGCCAACAGCTCACAAATTAGGGGGAATTTTAATGATTTCCTACCGCCCTGCAGAAACTATGTCCTAGAAAATGACAGGGGTTTTGATTTTGGCTAAAAAACTCCATAATTGTAATCAAAAGATCAATGGGAACGCTTTTAAAATAGGTCAAAAGATGATTTAAGTATACAAAGAGAGAAAAAATAGAAGGAAGCAGGATCATTAGACATTAAACTTTTTCCATACATGACCTCGTTCAGAAAGGCTGCTTAAGGGACTCATATATTCTATGAAAGTCATTTGAAAAAACATTCTTACTACATTAAGCCTTATTATAGAAACAGGAAGATATGTGGATCCTACCAATGACAAAAAGTCATTTTTTAATTTTACTAACAGATATTCTATTCAAAAGGTAAAATCTGGGCGATATTAATTCTTGATCACATCCAAAACACAAGATGGAAATGTAAAAATATATGTTTATGCTTTTCACTAAATTGAGAGCTGCTGCATCCTAAGTACACAACTCTGCTTGAGTTTCCTGATTGGACCTTTGTTTGTAAACGCGGAACTTCATGCGTTTGACAGGATGAGCGTTTGGGACGAGACACGGATACCCACAGAGAGCAGATGGAGAGGCTGGTGAAGGAGGAGCTGGAGCGCTGGGAGTCGGATGATATGGCCTCGCAGGTCAGTCACCCTCAGCCCACCACCCCCGTTGGCCCTCGACCTCGACCCCCTTCCTCCCTGTCCACAGAAGGCCTCGACACGAGCGCTAACGGAGGAACCCACGTGTGAAGACTTTAGGAGAAATGATCTACCAAAAACAGTTGCAGGACACATGCTTCACATGAGACTTCCTTTAAAAATAAAATGTCTGCAGAAATGAGTGTTGATCGTGTAGGTACATCTGATCAAGTTCTTCCATTTTGTCATTTTATGGTTTTCTTTAATGATCAAAAACAACATTTGTACAAAGATGAAACATAATGGATTTATAAAACAGAAAATCACAATATATTTAGTGTTGCTTTAAATCTAGTGTACAACTTTTGATCAACGTGTTCACACTACACAAACACAAAAGCATCTTACGAATGTTAACTTTGCTGATTATTCTGTATCACCATTTAAAATTCAGTAGGTACTAGCATGGCACATTCTGTCATATTTAATCCATTTCTATGCATCAGTGAAGCTTCAGGTTGATTCTGATTTATTATACATATTGTAACGTGAAACAAACTTCGTTTTGGAGTGCATCTAATGTACATGGGTAATCCATGCTTTTATTTTTTTTTTTGTACTTTAATTTTGCCTTTTTTAAAGCATCTTTTTGTAATCTCGTCAACCAAATAAATCTTTATTGATAAACATTGTGTGATTAATTTCTCAAAAACTTTAAAAAAATACCAAAAGAAAATTAAAATAAATGATCAAAACATTAGAACCATCTTTTAAACAGAGTATTCTCTGTAACTATAATCTTTTTTTTTACATAGCCATGTAGGATAACATTAAAAAGCAGCCATCAGTTTCAGTCTTTTTGTTTTAAATCAGAGATACACAACTGAACAAACTATGTAACAACAAAATCTAAACATGCTTTGAAACACATATGAAGGGACCCAAAATGATATTTTAATCCATATATTAGGAGAACTTCTGGATGAATCTGAGCTTCAAATAAGCAATGATGAGGAAGATGAGCATCATAACAGTCAAAGCCACATGATTCTCCCACAGACCCCAGGAGCTGTACTCTATTCCCAGGTAGTCCAGGTACTGTTCTCCTGTACATCTGCAATTACACCACAGCCAAGCCTTTAAAAAAAGTAAAAATAAAAGGAAATAGGCTGCGGGAGTGCAGCTGTACTCACGTCTGACCGGCCGTCTTCACGGTGCAGTTGATTATTCCTGCTGATGAATTGGCAAACTGGACTACATGTTCGTCACAAAACTTTAACCCAACAAACTCATTGATCTTTAAGGCCTGAAAGTAGAAAAATCAAGCAGACAACTAAAGAGAACACTGCCACTGTCTAAACGAGGACAGAAAACATTTTATTTCTAAGGAATAATAAAAAATATCATCAGTTAGGTTGGACAGTAAAATACAATAAAAAAGTAAATTGATTAGAGATGTTGAAACAGAAAAAAAGGAAGGTGTGTTTAAAGACAAAGCATCATCAACACTAAACTAAGGACACGTCAGAGTTAACCTTATATTAAAAAAGCTTTATGTCAAAAATGAATGGTTCATCTCTTCTGAAGTTTGCATGGGCTCTGAACAGAGCAAGGTTGCCCCCTCCTGGTGGGAGGCAGCAATGCCACCAATTCTCAAAGAAGTTTGGTGCATGAAGAGCTCCACCTTGCAGGATGAATCTTCCACGTAACTATGATAACAACAGTAAATACATTCAATATGTGGAGTAAAATATTTTTAAATTCAGAAAAAGGTTTGGTCACTTAGGTTTTGTTTATAAAAGAGCAAGGATATTAAAATTTGAAAGAAAAAATGACTTAGAGAGTTGAGAGATGCAAATGATCCTCACAGACATTCAGTCACTGGTAAAGAATCTTTAAAAAATGAATGAGGGAGAGGAAAAGCAGCATTTAATCAAGACTAGCGAGATGAGATCTAGTGCAGCAGATCTTTGGTGTTTGGGTCATCAGCAGCTGAGCGAACAGCAGCAGGAGTGCAAAGACAGCCTTGTTTCTATCCGCTTTTTTTGGTATAAATGTTGAAACTGTAGTGAATACGTCTTTGGAGGAAAATTCAATGTGTGGTAAACATTTTAATGTCGCTGAAATTCTGTGTTCCTTTTCACTTACTGCAAGACCGTAACGGGGAATGCTGAAGTACTTCAGCCAAGCAAGCCAATCCATGATGCTGGGCAGGTTCACCAACAGGCCGGAAAAGATCTAGAACCAGAACGCAGAGTGTGGCGTCTGTATCTATGATACAGATATGTGCGTGCAATCAGTCATTTACTTTAAATCACATTATTATATTTAGCGCAGGGTTTGAAAAAAAAAGATCGATTCAGGATTGACTGTTATTTTAAGAAAAGAATATTGAGATACAAATCCATCAATTTATTTTCCTTGTAGATAAAAACTGCTTTTTGGCATTTTTATTAAAAAAAATGTGATTTAAAAAAATCCCAGCTCTTTAAAGTTTTTCTTACTAATAATATGACAACAACATTTTTAACAAATAAAATTGTTATTCAATGGAATTGAGAATTGAACAGTTGGCTTGAAAATCACATCAGCTCAGTATTTTGTAATTGCTACTCACCCAAAGCCTGACTGATTTCCCATTTTTAGCATTATTTTCACATTTAAAACAGTTTCCTTTTGAATCACTCTGTTACTCTGGTGATAAGTTTAAAGGAGTTGATTTATTTCAATTCCGTTTGTCATCAGACCAAAAGCAGACTACATCCAGGGCAAAACTCTGGATTGTTCATGCCAGGTATTGAAAATTTGAGGAGTAAAATGAGCTGGTACCACTTGGAGACAATCCAGGTGACATTGTTTAAAGACCCACTGATTAAAATTGTGGTTTTAGTATTTTTTACATGTGCTTGTGGTATTTTTCTGATGATAAAGGACATATATAAAGAAAATTAAGCTTAAAATTGTATTTCTGAGTATTTCTTTATTCAAACCTTTGTAAATCAGGAGCAGATTAAAAAACACTTGTTGCTCCTCTAACGTTGGGTTGGAGGTGTGAGGGCCTGTAAACTAGCAGTTAGGTTACTAGCAGTTCTATTGTGAGCCTCACCATCATGAAGACAAAGGTGATGGTCATGAGGATGTTGGCAAGGGCCACCACGCTCTGGTCAGCAGAGATGGCCATGGTCATAGCGGTGGCTGTGTAGGCCACCAAAGTCACCGTTAGCGTGAAGATAAGAAAAGCTGCCGCTGTTGACTTCAGACCTGAGTGGACACGCAACTGTGAAATACTGTCCTCACTGTAACGTTTAAGCGGTTAAGTCTTAAAACTTTGGAGCTCAAAATCCAGTCATTACCAATCATAAAATAGACAATGAGGCTGAAGATCAGCGAGGTGACAGTGCGCATAGTAATGTCGGACAGGATCTTAGATAGGAAGTAGACCGACACCCTGTAGTAGCCACTGATGTACTCGTGCCTGCCAAACATTTGACACTTTCGTTTGTCTCACTGCTGTACTATTTATTGCGGGTTGTAATGTCTTAATGTAGTAAGTACATACACAAACAGCTTCCTCTCAGAGATGAAGAGCTCGGCTGCAGACACGGTGCTGAAACATTGGTTGGTAGTGATGAAGAACAGGGCTCCCATCCTGCCAAGCCATCAAAACACATACAAAGGCGGTTAAAACAGTCGGGGAGAACAATGTTCTTCAGTGTGTTCTTGCCATTGACTGTATAAGAGAACTGGACTGAGCGAGTGTGACGTCACCCAAAGAAAATGCCTTACTTACGGCCCCTTCCAAATGAAGCCAATTGAGTCGCTGTTTTTCCATGATCCGGACATCGCCGTGTTAGAGCCAGACAACAGTAATTGGTCCAAGTTGGTCTGAATCAATGTTTCTATGGCAACTTCTGTCACCAATCATGAGTAAGTTTGTTGGAAGTTCCCCCTTCTAATAAAAGCAGGCTTGGAAGAATCCGTCAATCAAACATGTGAGGTGGAGGCATGCTTTTGTTGAGGAATCTGATTGGTCAGTTTATAACTTGAATAACTTGCGATAAATATAAAATATTGTGCAAAAACTAAATAAGGATTATCAAGAGCATGTTTAAAAAATATTAGAGCAAAAATGGTTCTTCTGACAAATATAATGATTGAGTAATAGCTGTTTATTTCTCTACAGAAATCTTTGAACTTTTGGCTTCTTGGAGCCAGCGGGTACTTCCTATTTGAAACTCCAAGGGGAAGTGCTCGCTCTGTCCAGTTCTCATATACGGTCTACTGCTCTTGCTGTAAAGGAAATTCATTCATTTTGCGGTGTGCATGCACCAAATCCATGATCACAACCTCACAGAAGTCACTTTTTTTCCCACTATTACTCATGTAGAATCCTGAATTTCTGATTCCGTCTCTATCCAGGAAAATAGGCGGCATTAAGTGAGACATTTAAGCTGCATTCACCGCTGTCTGCCATGCTGTTCATTCACTGACCCTGAAAATAATGCCATTATGTTTTTCTATCCCCTGATCCATGAGCAGAAACAAAAGAATGAGATCACTAAGATATCTGCTGTGCCTCACTTGACTTGTGTGTACCAGGTTGTGCCCAATAATATAAGTTAAGAGGATTAGAACTGCAAGAATTAGTCTACTTTTCACACCACTTATCAAAAGCAACCACTGACTTAAAGCAAACGTAAGGCTGCTGGATGAGACCAGAGATCTAAACCATGAATACTTTAATACTTGGGCGAATTTGGAAAATTGTATTTATTTGCGTTTGGTGAACAAAAATAAATGAATAAATAAAATCTTTAAGAATTTTTATGATTCACTTTAAAAATGTAAAGTTTAGCTTTTTAAAACCCTTTCAAATTTGTTCTAGATTTAATTCAAATATGTCAAATCTCTAGAAATTCATTGCATCTCTGTTGGTCTGTATCACTGCAGGAAGTTGCTGAAAATCCATCCATTGTTTCTCCCACCTGTTCTGCATGCCACTCTGGTCATCCTTGACTCCAAAGAAAATGGCTCCAACGATGAGAGCCAGGAAGATGTTGACGGTCAGCTGTAAAGAAAAACACAAAGATTTGTGGAGATCAGATGACATTTTGACAAGTAAACAGCTGCTGAACCTTTGTGCTGGGTTACTTCTATGACACGTGTTGGACATGCCAGTATGTGTGTTCCAGGTCACACATTGCAGCATCCTTATACATTGTATATAAATAGTGTGGTAAGTTTAAGTACATTTTTTGTGTTGTTTAAATTTAGATTTTTTTATATGTGTGACTCATTTATTTGAGTTATTACAGCTTTGTTTTTGAGTTCTAAAAAGATCGTTTTCAGCCCAAATTTGAAAGCAGCATTAGGATTCAAATGAAAAGCGTTCCCCTTTCCGTTGGGGGTTGACCCATACGGATACTGCAGGTTTTGGGTTGTCCGGGCCTGTGAAGGGTCGTAGAGAGGAGTGGCTGCATTTTAAATGGAGCATAGGTCTGTCTTGCAGTTCCCTTGAGGTTGGTAAGCAGTTTCTGTTTTAAGTAGAAGAGTATAGGAGGACCTTTTCATTTTGTGGGGCACCAGTGATGAAGTTTGGCTCAACACAAACTTTGACTGGAACTCAAAGTGAGTGACATGAGCTTTGACCCCAACAACTTACAGATGAAGACAAGCACCAAGCGGTTCCCAGGATGAAGGGATAAGCTAGTGAGGCCTGAGCCTGTGTTTTTTTTTTCTCTCATTCCCTTAGCCTTTCACGTGGAAGCAAAGCAACAAGGATGGATAGGTCATGATGCTATCATGTGATAAATCCCAGATCTGGGCCAAGGAGCATTTGTCAGGTATGATATCAGTTCAGACCCGAACCCAGAGAGGCAGCGGTGGGGTCACGGCAGTCACCAAAGCTGATTAAAGCACCCGTAGAGGGATTATTTTTGGATTTAGATTAACCCGATTAGCCGCTAATAACTCCTAAAGTGAAGAGAACTTTAACAGTATTGTGGAACATCAACCTTTTTTGAGGATTTCACATTTTATCTTTAAAAATTCTTTAAAAACATAGATTGCTAGTGTTCACCTGAGCCACAGATGTTTGGGGGTTCAGCATAAGGTTCTGGAAGGTTCTTTGAAGAACCCATCGCAGCTGCTGAGCAAACGAACTGTTGTAGGTGACGGTGCGAGACTTGATTTGTGAAGAACACTCTTTATTCTGGGAGATGCGCTTTAACTCAGCTCGAGTGTCGCTGCAATAGCTGCTGCTCCTGTACTCCTCCACAAGATGCTCCTTGATATTCCTCCTGGCTGAGCTCCACATCTCAAAGTCCAACTCTGCTGCACAAGCAAATGAGTACAGATTTCATTACTAATGGAACAACTTACCTGTTTTATTTATTAATGAAAAGCACTCAAGAACTTGATGATAGCTCTTATAGACTCACTTCAATCATCTTTTGATCTGTCTAAAATTCTTCCCAGTGGTCTTTTAATTATGATAATGACGTCTTTAGCCCAAAATGTAAAAAAAGTTGTCGTTTTCTAAGACGTAGCTTTTGTAGAGTAGCAATAGTTCATTAGAAATTTGTCTCCAAGTTGTGGGCAGGACTGTTGCTGCAGAGCAACCCCACCCCCCTTCCCTTCCCCATTGCTAAGAGCTCGGAGCAGGGAGCTTGTGGCTCACTCAGCGTATTTTCAACGTCACAAATACACTGTTTTTATAAATACTCAGAAATGCATTTTTAAGATGAATTTTCTGTACACACAACCTCCATAAAAAAAAGCCACCAAGACATGTTAAACACCAAAAAACACGATTGTCATTCAAGTGTGTTTTTAAGTAAAGACAGAATCAGATATCTATAGAAATTATCAAGGAGAAAACCTTTAAAGAATTATTCATAACAAACACAAAAAAAACACTTTTCTTTAGTATTCAGCTGCCCCATCCTCTTTTCACACTTTTTCCAAGTTCTGCTTACATTTTTCCCCAAATGGTTTTTTAGTAACTTTTCTTTTTTTTTTGAGCTCAGCCACATCACTGTTACTATTTAATGGAGCAAGCTTGGTCACAAAGACAGAAGATCTTCATGCAAAAAGACACAGTGGAAGCAAAGGAAGTGAAAGAAAAGGAGCCCAAACCTCAAGCAAAGAAAATACACGAAGAAGAGGAGTGACAAGCCGTGTCTGTCATCTGATCCTTTACATTTTAGCTTAGATTTAAATAAATAAATGACTAAAGTCACCATATTACATTTTGTAGGTACAACAGACACGTCATTTTTTTGTATCATCTAATAGTATTACAATAAGGTGGACTGTTGAGTTTTTAAGCAGTTACCTTCTGAGTTGTGGCCTTTGGTTGATGCAGCAGTAAAGTCTCCATTAATAACATCCAGGAAAAAGTCTGCCGGGTTGTTGTGAGGCTCACAGGAATAGCCTGAAACACAAAGGACATCATTAACTTTGAACATTCCCTTTAACTTGTGGAAGTGACATTTGACAGAATATGATCACCTATGTTGGCAAAGTAGTCCAAAGCATTTGGAGCTGGACCGTGATAAACCATTTTCCCACTGACCAATAGGGTCAGAGTGTCAAACAGCCTGTAGATCGAGTAGCGAGGTTGGTGGATGGACATGATTATCGTTCTTCCATGACTAGCCATTCTGAAAGCAGACAAGCTGCCAGTTAATTCAGTAAAGTGACCATTTGTATCCGTGTATAAATAATATTTAGCGCTATTTTGCATTATTAGAGAAAGACCATCTGTTTAACTAAGGAATGTAATCACTCTCGAAGAAAAAAATGTTTTCTTATGAAGTTTTTCAAAGGTCAATTTTATGCATATACCTATTTTTTGTATTTCTGTTCCTATTTAGGACAATTTCTTCAAAAATCCTCTAAAGCTGCATAGATGAAAACCTTATTAATGGATGAAAACAAGAGAGAAAAGCTGAAAAGAAGTTTATAACAATCAGTGGGATTGCAGGATTGATCGGAATGCTGATTCCTCCTTAAAAATGTAAAATCCTAAAGATTTCAGGATTTCAAATTCATCTGAACATATTTTGCTTTTAACTTAACTTAAAAGACAAATAAAAGGAGATTTTTCTCACCTTTTCAGCAGCAGGAGCACAGAGTTAGCAGTGCTAGCATCTAAGCCTGTGGTCGGTTCATCCAAAAACAGGACTGCAGGATCAATGATCAACTCCATACCAATGCTTGTTCTTTTCCTCTCACCTCCTGAGATCCCCCGAGTCATCTGTGTACCCACCTTGGAATGAAAGAAAATTCACGGATTGTTAAATCTACGTTGAATCCCAGTTAGACCAAAAAGGACACAAGGAAAATGAAAAGTATAGAGAGAAAGGAAATATCCAAAAAAAAGTTAAACATTTTACTTTCTGTCTTAACATTAATTTAGAAAAATGTATTATTTAAAAAAATAATAGAATCTTTAATCTGACGACTAACATCAAGCGGAAAACAGACATAATGTGAACAAGAGTTGTGACCGTCTACCTTGGAATCGGCCACTTTGGTGAGACCGAGTTCTTTGAGGAGGTGATTGACTCGCGCCTCCTTTTCCCTCTGTGGGACCGAGCTGGGGAGCCGCAGTGCTGCAGAAAACACGAGGTTCTCCCTCACAGTTAGGGTTCCCATCACAACATCTTCCTACAAATCACACATTGACTTCAGTAAAATTTATTTTGTGTTGCTCTTATTATTAATAAAAAAAATACATAGAACTATGATGCAAAGACACACATGACCTAAAAGTATTAAAAACACAAGATAGTGTAAATAAAGGTTTAAGAAAGTCTATAATATGCATTTTTGGGTTCTGTGCTTTCACCTGTTTTTGTGTTATTTTTTACTACTTTTATTTTAAATCAAAATTTGCATTTTAAAATGTGTGAATTCATCTTTACACTCTTATACTCTCAAATATTACCGGTTTATCAAATAAACTTGATAAGTTTGAAACTAAAAGACAAAAAAGGAACCATTTTAATTTGCAGAAAAGTACAAATCAATTAAATTACTTGTGATATTTTGACTCTGAGAAGCAACTCGCCTGGGTTTACATTTTGGAGCTGTGCACCCAATGAAATTGTTTCAATTTCTACCACAGTTTGGTGGAATTTGTCATTTCTACTAAAACAAAATTGTAAAGCAAATACATTTTAAGAATTAATCAAATCTTCACAATTTAAATAATAAAACTAGAATATGGAATTATTTTTGGAAAGAAATTGTCATATGCTTGTATTTTTTAACATTAGAGCTTAGCCTGTGACCTTTTAATGCTTTGCAAGATTTGCCCTGGCATGCATTTGCAGGTAGATTATTTCCAAACTTGAGAATATGGTTTCCATATAAGTCAAGAACTAGAAAAGAGTAACATTTTTAAAGTGGAAAAGTAAAGAAATGACCTTTGACATCATGTCTCTTAAGTAAATGGTTTCTAGTCATTCACATTGACAGTATAATGTTAAAAGAATAAAGCTTTCATTTAATTTTGGTTTGTTTCCCCACAAAGAACAATGAACATAAATTACAAACGTAACAGATCAGTACAGTACAATAAAAGAAAAGTTATCCAAATTTCAAAAGACCTTTTCATTTATTTTCACATTACCTGGACCACATAACCCGAGAGACACTTAAAGTTTGGCGGCTGTGGTGCTCCGTCAATAAGAACCTCCCCTGAAAGACCGATGGGATCTTTCCTTGCAGCCAAAATATCCAGAAACCTTTGAAGAAACACAATGAAGCAATTTTTATACACTCTTAAAAGATTGGGGTGCTCTTTAGGATGAGAAAACTATAATCAATAAAATCAATGACAGCAAACTGACAGGTTGAAGTTTTTCTCATTTTATAAAGGGAATGGTGAGTGAATGCAACAATATAAAGAGACACACATGCTTGCATAAAAAAGAAATAGTTGTTGTTACTCACGAAGATTTTCCACTTCCAGTTGGTCCAAGAATAGCATTCAAGCCAGGTCTCATAATCCCACTGCAAACGCAAGTTTATGATGGCCAAAGTCAAAGCAATTAGAAAACATATCTTTACTGAATGCATTGGGAAATGTATCTTTTATGAACGCAACTTCTTGCTGATGTTTACCGATTTACTAGTTCAGCTGATAAACATGGTTAACTGTTTAATCAATTGGCAAAATATGATAAACACTAATTGAATCAAATAAGCAGATTTTAATCATTTGTGAACTTTTTTAACAAGATATGATAAGGGGATGATGGGAAAAAAATGGTCCTTGAATTCTGTCAATATTTTTAGTTTTGACAAAGTTCTCTATTTTGGAGGGAAACAAAATAAGATATTTTAGTTAAAATAAAACAAGCAAATAAAAATCTGTTTATGAGTCTGGAAATGGATCAGCTGATGATTGTGAAATTCTTTTTTTCCTGGCAAACAACTCTGTAAAGCATCGCAGAGATTATATGCAAGTACCCATGCCTAATATCACATAATTAACGTGTTGTAGACAAAGGCACCTAATGTGAGTGAAAGGATTCATTTCTCCATGGGAAATGTCACTAACCTTTAATTACTAACACAGTGCAAACATGCTCTTATTCTGAAATCCATTTTAACAAAAATAAATGTAAGTTAATTATAATTTCAGTGAGTATTAAGGGATTTAAATATAGCAATGACTAACTTAAAATTTTGTGATTTTTTTATATGCTTTACTTTATTGGGAAACATAGTTTCAAGTTTGTTTTTTTTTTTTTTACATGGTTTTAGTTTAGTTCAGCATGATGTTTGGAAACAATGCCTTTTGTGAAATGCTTCAAAGCTAAATTTATACTCCATATTTCAGGGAATAAAGCTGACTCAAAATAAAACGTAAAACTTACAATTACCTAATTAAATCACCATTATGAAATTGCAAAAATTCATCACTCACTTGAGATCCATCAGTATTTGCATGGGGCTTGTTTTTCTGTGGCAAATAGGGCCGCTCTTGAGCTGCACTCTGTAGTGGACGTTGTGGAAGCTCACGGTGGACCCATGTGGTTGCTGGTTCCAGTCCGTGGCTGCACCAACTTCCGATTGACCCATCCTTGTGGTGCTGATGTCTTCAATCATTGCAATGTTAACGTGGCCGGCTCTCTCCATAGCAGCTATCAACCTGTTAGAAGTAAAAGAAAAACCGGGTATATTAAAGTTATGTTTTTGCACAGCACACAAGGCATATTTATAGCCAATTTTGAAATTCAGATTTTTTTTTTTCAGAGTTTAATCAAATAAAATTCAGATTTTCAAATATTATTTTTCATACCTACCTGCAATGCTCTCTATTTTCATCGTAACACAATAACATATCCAGTTGATAGATAGATAAACACTACCAAAAAAGCAGATTCAAAAACTTCCCAAATTTTTACTTTGACATTTATCAAAGTTAAAAAAGAAAAAAAGCTAAAATTTTGATACTCAATTCTGTAGTATTGTTTTTTTTTGAACAAATGAACACATTATATATATATATAAATACTATATAATAATATAAATATTTCTATTTAAAAGTTAATAAAACACAAAAAATGCAAAAGTAAGGTTCTTCCTAATTTAAAGTTTCTCAAAAAACCTGCAATGAATCACTTTAAATTAATACTCTATCATTCTTTTTGCAATAAACTGCATATTCTTACTACTTGCTAAGATTTAATTTTCAGAGACAACTGTAATATTAAAAACATGCCATCACTTCAGAATCAAACTATATTAACTAAAATCCTGATGAAATCCTCATACTAAGAGTGATGTTTTGAAACTAAATAGAAGTAAAGACTTACCGCCTGCTGAGAATGAAATCAGGGAACAGGACAGAAATGACTGTGAGATGAATGACTTCAGATCCATTGGACCTTATGGATTTCAATGGGAACTGAGAAAGCAGGAATTCTGTAACCCTTTCCTTACCACTCAACAAAATACAAACTTCAAAAGAAGTATTTCCAACTTAAAGTGGAAAAAAACTTTACAATAAATTTAGGACACTTTACTGATCTTTGTTAATCATTGCTTGTCAAGCCAACATTTAGGCAAGTCCCAACATTAATAACTTCTAAAAAAAGATTTTAGCAAACAAACAGCAAAAGCGTAATAGTAGCAGGCTGATAACTGTAGTTTAGGCTAAAAAGCTATTATTACATATTAATTGAATTAGGAAATATATGTAATTTATGGATTTAAGTTTAAATTCAAATTTCGCCTAGTATTAGCTAACATGTAGCTAAAATCTTGGTTCTAGTTCCGTGTAACACGCGCCAGTTGGAATAGCAAAAAAAAAGAAAAACATTACTTTTCTCAATTAAAAAAATGTCTCATTTTTATTTGAAGTAGAAGGCGTAAAAATCAAAGATAACCTTGAATTTAACCCACATTTAAAGCTAACCTGCTAGCAGTTAGCTAGTGTTTAGCCCTTAGCTGCTAGTGATTAGCAGTGGTCACCCACACGCATACATATATTTAACCAGAAACCGTAGTTTGACATGTAAATAGTTAATATATAGACCAGAAATTAATGGAATTGTTAAATTCAAATACCGGTTTACATTTTCTGAAGCTACTGTAGCTAGGCCACGCCTGTGGAATTAGTCAAATTGTCAAAAGGCCACGCCCCTCACGCGCACGTGGCGTTAGGAAGCTGCATCTAGGGCTCTTCGAGCTTTTCAAAATGACCAGAATCGCAATGTTATGTTATTGCTTATTGGAAAAACAAACGTCGTTTTTCTAATTAAGTCCATTTAACTTGAACAGCCTTCCTTGTGCCGCGGAACTCCTCAAGCAGATGAATTTAAAAGGCCACGGTTCATTCTATTGACCCTGATTTGACATTTGAAATGCACTAATAAAAGTGTTTATTGTACGCAAATGTGTTAATTTTTAAAAATATTTAATTTTCAGTAAATATAAGAGAAAAAAAACAATTAAGGTCTATATTTTGATTTTTCCAGTCAATACTATTTCATACAAATACATTCTTTGATTTTTATCAAGTTGCATTTACGTTTATGGTTAAGATTAAAAGTATATCTTAAAGGTATGAATTCACACCAAACACTTTTACAGAATTCAGAATTTTTAGAATTCAATTTTTCTTTTACATTTACCATATGAATATAGTTTTTTAACTTCCTTTTTTATACTCAGTCTGAACCAAATATGAAAAAAAATTCTAATTTTAATTAGCAGAACTATTAAATTATTAGCTATATAGTAATTGTGTGCTAGCAAAGTAAAACATGTATTTTTCTTAATTCCTGAATGCCTGTAAAAACTATTTTTATATTCTGCTTGAGTTTGTTGTAGTTATCAGACATCTAAATCAGGGAAAAACGGAAAAAAAGGATTTTTATTCACAAAAAAAGCAATCAATCATCTACCTTTAACTAAAACATTTAGTTTTTTAACTCATTTATTTTTGGGAATAAAGGTGAAAAATCAGGAAATCTGTTTAAACACCACATCTAGTTAATTTATTTGGTTTTTATTTAACTACAAGACTTCAAAATAAACGGCAAAACAAGTTAAAACACATTATTTTATGAGTAAAAGCAAAAGATTTGGATTTTAGACTAAAATAATTCATATAATATAAAATAAAACAAAACACTGAGACATCATCTTTATTTTGTTTAGATAATTTACACCCAAAACCTGAACTAACAAAGATCACATTACACTCCAATAGCACAAAGGAGAGATAACTGCAAGGTGTTTTATGAGAGTTCAGTAAAATATTCACACAGTGAAATATAATTTATGTACAATGCTGGTAGAAGTATTATTACGTCTCATTCAAGATGTAATTCACAAATAATTACACCCCCACCCCCCAAAAAAAGGATTGTTTTGCAAAATTTGCAGCTATTGTCAACAAAACACAGCTTATAAATATAAATAAGAACAGAACATGGAATAATACAAACTGGACAGTCCATTCAACGGCTCAAAGTCGTCCTTGTACTAGAAAATACTTTGACTGACATGAGATCAGTCAAGACTAGTATACAGTTAATTACCAGTATGTGTTGCAAATCTGACAGGAAAACATTCAGTCATTCATGGCTCATAAAACATAGTGTTGCATTAGGATTGCTTTGTTCTGACTGAGAGACACAGAGATGAGGAAATAGCTGGACATAGTTTTGCACCAAACATTCACCTATATATATATATATATATATATATATATAAAAAATAAAATAAAACATTCACCTATTTAAAGGTTTTCAGATTGGAGGGAATTAACAAAAACATCAATTTTACAGAATTGTAGGAACAACTTCATTCATTCATTTTCCAATCCGCTTTATCCCTTTCGGGGTCACGGGGTTGCCGGAGCCTAACCCGGCTACTCATGGGCGAAGGCAGGGTACACCCCTGGACTGGTCGCCAGTCTGTCGCAGGGGCCACAATCACACACCCATGCACACTCACACCTAGGGACAATTTAGAGTAACCAATGAAGCATGTTTTTGGACGGTGGGAGGAAGCCGGAGTACCCGGAGAAAACCCACGCATGCACGGGGAGAACATGCAAACTTCACACAGAAAGGTCCCCCAGCCAGGACTTGAACCGGGAACCTTCTTGCTGTGAGGCAGGAGCGCTAACCACTGCGCCACCGTGCAGCCCTTGTAGGAACAACTTTTTTTTTTTAAATGTGCTTTGTACGTTTCAGTACCATGACCACTTTGGATCCCTAAAATGTCCGTCAGTTTGATACAAATACTTGCACAAACTAAAGAAATGGCTTAAAAAACGATGACAATTCAAAGATGTAGTTTCTGTAGATGTTCACTCAAGCTTCGGAAGTGCTATTTTCACTAAAAAGTAAAGAGCATGACAATAAAGACATGCATTTGTCCTTTTCGTTAAAGAATGAGATACATTTTCAGTGATGCTGATATCAGCCAAGCTAACATCTTAAGAATTCCTGCTGTGTTTGGGAGCACATATTCCACAAAACGTATCACTTTGATACTTTTGAAACACATTTAGACATTGATTTATGTAACTTGGCATCAAGTAACAGAAACACAAAAAAAGTATATACTATATATACGCAATATTTTCTTTTCGTATAGTGGGATTTTATCTAATATACAACATTTTGGCTAATTCTATTTAATGATTATCAAGTTTTCAAGATCAAGTGCTGCCAAATGTTTGCAAAAGCTAACAAGAATCAGGAATGCTAACTTAAATAGACCACCTAAGGCAACTTCTGTTTATTATTAAAAATATAACGCTTTTAGCATCTATGGGGTCATTATCTTGCAGAGAAAAAGAGGGTTTTTTGTGCAAATTGTGAATGTGCTGCCACCTACTTGACGAACGCCAACATCGCACTGCACTCCTAAGATTTTATAGCCAGTTAGATCCAATGTTTATTAAGGTCACAGAAAGTATTGCACGCAGTAGTTGGGTTGACAAATCACAGCTCTTGATCCAGCACTAGTTCTGATTACGCCCAGCGACCACTGGACACAAAGCTTCTGCTGAAGGAGAAATGCGTGTCAGAACTCCTGTGTTTTCCCCATGCTCCAAAGGGCACCACGATGATTGTGCTGTTGTCCTCTGAACCATAATGTAGAGCCTTATGGAGAGAGAGGAAACCATTCACAGAAAAGTGGCAATTTATGTGAGAAGACATTTTTAAAACTAATTTTACATTATGTCAAACTTTTTTGGATACGTGCCACATGGTTACTCTGTATTTTATGATGAGGAGAAAATAGCCCATGCACCTGAAATAACAACTGTTTTTGTGAACATCATGCAGAAAGAAGTAATGGATTTGGGGCATAAATGAAAGTTTGGAATCAACAAATTTTTAAAGACAAATTTCAACTATAAATAGATTGGACAAAAAAAACTACACTTTTAATCTGAACACCATCACTAGCTTCAGAATAGATGAGGAGAAAATGACCACACATTTACTATATTAGTATCTGAGACATTGTGAATTTGAGTACTATAGTACGAGTTTTTTAGTTGACGTTAGAAAAGATTCCTTAAACATAAATTATTCTAAAACAACAACCAGTCCCTATGTGCAGATAATATTCTGCAGACCTGGATTTTACAGGTCAGTGCTGCAGCCTGTTCTAGGTGGGCAGATAAACAGGAGACCTGTGATTTCCCTGAGAACACCTATTTTGTCAGGACGTGTCCGCTGGCCCCACGTTGATGGAATGCTGTCTGGCAACAAGTATGAACCTTGGTGTGGAAACTTTCATTTCAACTTGTGAAAATTTGACGAACAAAGACATTCAGAAAAACTGTGTTTTCTAAATACAATAACAGATGTTATTAATCAAATCCCCTGTAGTAAATCTGTCCTTGTTTTCTCAGCATGTTTGAATTTTAGTTTACAGTTAGATGACATTAAAGATGTGCTAATACTTTTTAGATAGTACTTTTATGCTTTTTCATTTTCTGAAAAAAATTAGGAAAATTTTCCTTCTCTTCCTCTCTTTCATTCTCTCTTTGTATCTTCTAGACACAAATATAAACCCCATAAGAGGTGTTTTACCTGGTCAGATATTCTCTGAGCTGCCTCTTTGGGGTCATGGCATTGGCCGATAACACTGCAGATCTCCTGGCTGTTCATAATGAAGTTAACGCCATCTGTAGTCAGCGCCAGGAAAGAGTCGTGGACATGATGTAACTAGAGGATAAAAAAAAAAAAAACATTTTTAGTAAATAAAACCTCAAAGGGTAAATTGTTTCATTTTCAAATCAAACTGGATCAATTTTAAGATGTTTTGTGTGTTTTACTGTCTTTAAATTAATACATAAAAGTGGACTGTTTTAATACCAACATGTCAGTAGATAAAACAGTGTTAGTGGATCATTATGTTTACATCCAGCTTGTGTAATAATATCTTATTTTTTGGTTCAGAACCCGGCAGCTTCTGCATTTTTGAAACTTACCAAGATTCTTTTGGTCTCAGGCTCTGCAATCACTCCCGTCTTTTTCAAATCCAAGTCTCCGATGCTGCGGGTCATTGCCAATCTGCCATTCACGTTGGGCTGTCCGAGACTGTTCCAAGTGATAAAACCCCCACTCCTTTTTATCCTTTAGGTCAATGCAAATGGGGAAATTAAGAGGGGAGAGGTAGATATACATCATGAGTAATAAGCAAACTCCTTGTTTTAATTTAATCCTTCTTTCTACAATTAAAATTCTCTTTTTTTTGTAGAGTAAAACTTTTAAATAATTTTTGATAAAAGCATGGTCGAGTATAAACCAGTTCCAACAGTAAAGTAAACAAGTTTGACATAAAAAGCCTCCTATGTTTTTTTTTATAAATGAGCTTAGGTCAGATTTTTTTTTGTGTTTTCCTCTTCAAGAGTTTTCTTTCATAATTATTTCTGATGCAGATCTACTGAGGTTATAACTGGTCTTATGTAAGCCCCAACAATAGAGCGACACAATCTAGTACAGCAAACAAAGACATGCAATAGTTTGACCCAACCTGAGGTTTCACACAGGTTCTTTGGATTCTGTTATCTCCAAATGTCACATTACAGACACCGTCCTCCCACCTGTACCTTTCTTTCTCATCCTTTCTCTCTGGAGTGTGATCGACTGTGAGTTTAACGGCTTTGCCCTTTCGGCACAACATGGCACGGCTGTCCCCCACACTAGCAACAACCAGTTCGATGCCGTCCCTCAACAGAGCCACAGTGGCAGTGGTTCCTGAATTCATCCCCGGACCTACAGAGACATCAAAGGAACCATTAGAGCAGTAAAAGTTAAATCAAGCAAAGACCAGAAATGACCACACAACAGAACAATCACAGTGTGCATTTCCCATCCTCATTCTCATACACTAGAATAAGGAAAAAAAAAAGGAAAAAATTGTTTTGAAGTCTTCTAAGAGACTAAGACAAACTAGAGATTCCACAGTAGAACAACAGGGAGTCAATATACACATGCAAGTAGCAGCATAGACGAGACATTACAACAAAAAGTACACCAGCTTAGTCTAATGCTGAACCTCCAACGGACAAAAATATAGAAAAAAATAAATAAATACTGAGAGGGCTTACACCTTCTACCACTAGCCAATAAAGCTTTAATAGTAACTGGTATTTTAAATATTTTTGTCACAAACCTTCTAAAGTACAAGGAGTGTACAACAAACATCTTTTTTTTGAATAAAAGTTAATAGTTTTTTAAGTCACGAGAACACATAAGTAAAAACATAGCCAAAGTTTTTCGCAGCCTGGTTCTGCCGAAGCTAAAATGCAAACTCGGTATAGGATGACTACAACAAAACCTTTTTCTTCAATGTGTTGGTCGTTCATAAAAGACATTATGAAATATAGTGAAGATAATTCTATTTAGCTGAGATGATTTGAGTTGACTTGGATCATTATGTTACGTTCATACCGGCCTCGGGAAGACACATTCAAGTGACATGAAAAGTTTATGTAAATGTCTGTAAATATGCCTTTCTGGTTTCGGCATTAAAAATTCTAGCATTTATTTACACCTTTGCAAATGTTTAAGTCTATTTTTAGGCTCCAAGTACAAAGCACGCAGCTAATGAATGAGTGTTTAAAGTTTAATTTTTACTGATCAGGACTCTGATTTGGTAGTGATGTATGGGTAGCATCCATTCTAATTCACCGAAGCACCAAACGTTTGAAAAATGATCATGAAGGAGAAATCAATAAATGTGGTTTGTGCCCAAAAATAATTATTTGACAATTCTTTCAAATAACGAAATAAACTTGTTAAAAAAAAAAGCCTGGAGTAAGATTTGCCAGATTTGCACCGATTTGAAAAATTGAGGGTTAAACCAAATTGATGGGAAAGTGAATCGTTGCATGCCTACTATAAACACATCTTCCTTTCTACTAGTACCTTTTTTTGTAGTGTTATTTATTGATTTTATACATCATCTACAGAATATATTTAACCACTGTAAGTTATGAAGCATCTGTCATCAGTTGCCACTGACAACAGCAGTACATCCCATTCAGCTGGTTAGACCAAACGAACTGTCTTACAGAAAGAGCCTGTTTATACTTGGTTTTGAGAAACAAAAAGAAAAGAAGAGAGAGGATTGAGAGAAAGAAAGGGGAACCTTCCAGTAGTCCAGGATTTAGGACCCGCTGGACTCTCCTTCAATATCTAGCCTCTCGTCATCCACATTGGTACCAAGGCGCTCCAGCTCTGAGCTGGGTCTGCAGCTGCCGTAGATAACATGCACACACACATACAGGCATATAGGAACATTTCACACAGTGTGGCCTTGGCGTGGCCACACAATAGCTAAGCTTGCTAGCAAACTTACACTAACTTACTCAGGCCTAACAACGGTTTAGTAAACTATTATGGCAAACATGTAAATCAGTATTTTTTAACATGTTTTGCATTTTTTTTTCCCAGAATACTTGATTTTAACCTTAAAATTTACATTGACAGTTATAATAATAAAAAAAATAAAGTAAAGACATGACCAGAAAGCATTAAAATTAAGCCGGACTTTACACTGATAAAACTATAATTCCTCAGGTTTAACAAAAAGCTCCTCTTTTTTTTGGATTCAAGTTTTTCTTTTAATTTTCTACCATTATGTTTGTCAACAAATGCCTCTATTTGAATTCAAAACAATGCTATGCTGCAATAGCACCAATGTCTGCGACCTAAGAAAACTAACTGACCTAAAGTGCTCAGGTTGTGTTAGTTGGAAAATTCAAAGCATAAGATAAGTGCACTAGATTTAAGAGACTTTAAAATGTACTACATGATTGTGAAGATCTATATACAACACTCTCAAATATCAAATGATACAAAAGGTTATCAAAATGACAGAACCTACCATTTGGAAAGAAGTGTAAATGCTTTGCAAAAGCTTTGTCTATTTCAAGGAAGGCTTTTGTTAAAACCATCTCCAAATTGTCTTCCTCTGCCAGGAAACTCCTGAAATAAGACAGAAAAAAAATTAGGCGTAGCATCTAAAAATGTTGGTTCATGAAACCAAAATTGTAAAAAAAGTAGGTTTTTATTTCTCTTACTAATCTGTCTTGACTTGTGTTTTTACTACCTATGCTCTAATGTGCACACTAACACTATACCAAATGCTGCCAACCTGACTTCTGTGTTATTTTGGTGAGTATTTCATGATCCATGTCAGATGTCATCAACCAAAAATGCAAAACGTATGATTAGCCACAATAGCTGTGCCTCTTTAACAAGGTTTTCTGCAAAAGCCAAACGAGTCCTGTACCTTTCAAAATAAAACCTCTTCAGAATTTGACTACCATACAATAAACTATTATGAAAGCCTATGGAAATTCACTCAGAGGATATTTAAACAAAAGGAATAATTTAAGGAGATTCAAGCTGAATCAAACAGCAGCACGAAAATAGTAAAATGCAAAAATTGCTCAATCCAGTACAAAAAAATATTTTGAAAATGTGATAATTTTGGCAAACTTCTGAGAAAAAGGAAACTATACACATACTTTTGCTTTGAGTAAACATTAAAACAACAAGCCTTATTTTTTATAACTTCCTCTGCCACCATAAACAAGCTTCTCTTGATGTGATCCGAACAATTAGAAGAGGCAGAGCTTTTAAATCCTTTAAAGTTCAAGACTTTGCCATCATAATTTTCAGAAACTAATTGAGCATCCCTGCAAATCCCAGCTTACTAAATTTAATTATTTAAAAAAGAATAGAATACATTTTAAGAGATGTTGTTTAGTTTCCTTACTTGATGAATTTCTCCATGTATTTTTCACAGAAATCTGCTGCCTGTGGTCCACCATGTCCATCAAATACAGCAAAATAGTGAATGTTATCAGTCATTTGGGACACCTGGAAGCGGTCTTCATTGTCTTTGC
The DNA here is from genome assembly GCA_036245035.1 of Adrianichthys oophorus. Classification (NCBI taxonomy): domain Eukaryota; kingdom Metazoa; phylum Chordata; class Actinopteri; order Beloniformes; family Adrianichthyidae; genus Adrianichthys; species Adrianichthys oophorus. The sequence goes on along the minus strand of BSAI01000119.1, from coordinate 8,909,866 downwards.
GCTGTCCTATGAGGGAGGCACAGCCAACCTTCATTAGGTTAACTTTAGGAATGATTTTTCCGTAACGGATGCTGGGAGGAAGCAGTATAGGCTCATCAATGCGATCGTCCCAGATGCCAAAAGAATCCCAAGTGGTAGGGCGGCCGCTGCTGTCTGGATCAAAGCGCGAGCTGCTGTACTGCCTCAGAGGAGGTCCAAAAAGTTTTCTATGGAAGTGTGTCAGCTCTGGGTAGTTTTCATGCTGGAAAAGCAGAGGGACCAAAGCTTTCGGTACAAGACCACTGAACCTGGTCAGGCGGGCAAGACAGGCACAGGACATAACCACAACAGGAGTGTAAAGATGTCTACACTAAAAAAAAAAAAAAAAAAGACAAGAAAATTTCAGATTGAACAGAGACAGAATGTAAATACATATTCATATTCTAATCAGTTAAAAGATTTGGGATTTTTCCTGATAAATAAGCACTTGAGATAAAAAATTATTAAACAATTTCTACTGTTTGTTGCTATTGTCTATTGTGGTGTTCTACTGTCAGATCCATTATTTACATTTAGCAAATATTTCTACAGTGGGGAAAAAATTCAAAGGGCAAAATCCAGAAAATCACATTGTCTGTTTTTTAAGAATTTATTTGCCAATTATGGTGGAAAAAAAGTATCTGGTCACCTACAAACAAGCAATTTTTCTGGTTCTCACAGATCTGTAAATTCTTTTGCAAGAGGCTGCAATTTAATGACTCCTTGCATGCGCATTCCTTTTTTCTAGTTTTGTCACATCATTAATTTAGAGCATGTTTAACCTACCGGCATTTAAAACTTGGGGGCATCCATTAACATCAACTGTTTTCTGAATAACTCAAAAACAATATGGTATTAATTTAAAATAAAATTCTATGAGTGATAGTAATTTGATTTCTACTTTAAAAACGTGTGCTTCGTAAGACAGAACTTATTGCATCAGACGCCCGCAAATAACGTAACAAATGATGCTATTGTTGACAATCAAGCTAGCTGCCTAAGCCCGTGGCAGTTAAGGTATACGTCGAAATTTTTTCCCCCGTATCCAGGGGAAACCTACCTACAGGGGTAGTTAATATATTACTAAAATAAAAATGACCGCTGTTTGTCTATAAAAACATATTAGCATTGCACAGAAAGCTATCTGAAAAGCTAGCTAGGTGGACAGTTTTGGCTAGATTCGCGGTTTTTGTCCATTTGCGAGGCCTGCTCTGTGTGTAAAAAAAAATTGTACCACCATATTTTCAAACATACCCTAATTAGGACCTTCGTGCTCGGATCCTTTAAGAAGCTTCTACAATGTGAACGTAATTCGCTGCCTTTACCAAAAGCGTTTACAAGCAGTTGATTCTCCGACGTTGTGGATTCACTTAAGGGCTGTGGTGTTGAGCAACCAATCAGCGCGCATCTGGGTTCACGCCCCGTAAACAAAGTTTAGGATTGGTCACTGTTGGGATTATTGACAGTTGGATGCACCAATCAGACAACGAAGATATCTCCATCCAGAGAGAGAGAGAAAGAGAGAGAGAGAGGTGGTTTGTGGCCTTGTGGCCAAGCTTCAGCGTTATTTACTTTAAATCATCTGCTGCTGTTGCGTGGACATTTTGTAATTTTTTTCTAGCACATCAAAGTTTAACCTCTACTAGGTTTCCCATTTGTTGCTTGGAGGGAAGTTTTTTTTTACTTCCCCTCTACAGTTAGTGTTTTGGTTATTTATTTTAAGACATGTCATGTCTTTTTACTTTCATTAACCTTGCATTATCCCAAAGGAATTGAGAGCATTAGGAAGAAAATTAAAATGTTTTCTTTTCTAATTTTGATTGATGTCTTAACATTTTTAGAGTTGATAGATAATAGAGTTAGTAGGAAACAGATGAGGTCTGCATGCTGATTTACCAGAAAACTAAAGGCACTCTTACTGTGAAAATCTTGTAAAAATGACTAAGGACCTCCCCAAAAAACAGCAATCACTTTGCATGTTTACATTTTAGTATGTAAACTTGTCATAAATGCAAATGCAGGAATGAATTTTGAAATTGATTTATTTCAAGCAAACAACATTGGAAAAAAAAACCTAAAGAAGATAATCATAACATATATCAATCTCTACATAGATAATGGTAAAGTCAACTGCTTTGTACTGCAAAACTGCTTTTTTGCTTGTTTGTTTTGTAACAGTTAATCTTGCCAGATTTGGTCATATTTGTATTTTGACAAATGCCTTTATCACTTTTTGTCCTCACATTGACTTTCTCACTGCTGATGCTTGCACTTTCAAATCTTTTACACAGTTTATACAAAGTTTTGTGCTAACTTGAAACAATGCCCCTCTCTACTTTGTTATGTTTTATCTTGTATGGTTATTGAAGATTTTGTGATTTTTACTGGGTGAATTCACCTTTTAATGGGCTTTGGCCTGTTAAAATGTATAAATAAATAAAGATGATTAGCCATGATTTTATTGAAACATAAAAGAGTTGAAGAGATTAAAATGCATACACATGCAACATTCAAATAAACAGGTAAATGATGCTTTTCTAATTGCACTTTTTCATAAATAGAAATTGCTGTGATATATATATAAATAAAATACATACTACATTTAATCCATTAAATGGGAAGTTTGTAAAAAAAACAAACAAAAAAAAAAACAGAAAAAGGAGTGGGAAGTACCAAATTTATGTAGTTTGGCAAACCATGTTGTGCTTTACTTAACTATTGTAATACATTTTTTACAATTTTAAAATTCTAGTTTGTTATTTTAACCCTTTTCTGGGATTATTAGTATTTCGTATCGATTTCATAGTACTAATATTGATATTTTTGTACACCCATGGACTGCATTGAAGAATATATTGTATGCCTTTTTTTTGGTAGGTCTGATAGCTTATAACAAGCAATGCAACGCCACAACTTCTGGTTAAGTCAGCCCATTTTTTTTTTTTTTTATTGAGCCAATTGTTTATTCCATTGCAGTCAGGTTGGGTGACGTAGGAGTCATAGGCACTTCCTCGTTTGTTTTTCTGATCGAACCGAAACGAAACATCAAAATTCATGATGCATGTGTCCAGGTAAACTTTGCTTTTCAATCTTATAGAAAGCGGTTGCATTTTTCTTTACCTCACGATACTTACGTAGCTGACATGGAAGAAAATCTGATAACCGTTTCTTTTGGAGGAAGAATCTGCTTTAAGCTAGCCGTGGTCAAGTTAGCTTTGGTTGTAGTAGCAATAATGTTTGGATTTTTAAGATGCGTTTTATGTGTTTTTGATTTCGATGAGGGCACAACTCGATACATGTAAATGTATTATTTAAAACAAAAGCTCCTGTGTCTGTCTTTGCGCACAAATGAAGTAATGGAGCTAAGCTAGCACTTGGGTTAAGAGATGACGAGAAGGCAGAACATTTCTTTTCCCCTTATCTACTAGCATAATAGGAGTATTTAGTGTTAAAGCAATAACATGACCTGCATAGAGTCAATGGTTTGAAGGTCCAATCCCTTTAAATACAACATTTGTTCAATAAATGGGTCGTCATGTGTAGTTGGGAAGAACTAAAGGTATCAAGTCTCTTGTTGGTGTCAACATTTTGTAAACAAAACTTTTCACAATCAGCAGAATGAGATTTTTTCACTTTGTCATATATTTTTAAAACAAAAAAAGTAAAGCTAAGTTGATTTAGAAAACACTTCACTAGATTTTTTAAAAGTAAAAATCTGATAAAAGTGATGCTCTGCTCAGTTGCAGTCAGCTGAACATTGTGTGTAGAGCACCAGCAACAGTCACATTTGGTTATAGTTTTCTCTATTCTTATATGTTTTGCTAATTATTTTTAAATATGCATGTTAGAGATGTGTGACATTTTTGCATAGTATATATTTTGTACGATGACTAAATGCAAACAATTGTAGCTAAAAAGGCAGCATCATATTATTTAAATTACTATGTACAAAAACAAAATAATTCGAGATATTAAGTATTTTTATATATAAGTCTAAATTGTATGTTGTCCTTTTTTTCTCATAGATTCTTGATTACGTTTTTTGTTTTTATTATTATTTCTGGTTAAGTTGGTCCATACATGAACTGTGAGTGGATGGATACTAGGGCGGGGCTGTTTGAAGCCGCTTAAGCCAGAATTACAGCGTCAGGGCTTTTTTTTATGTGCACTGCCTCTTCTGTCATTGTGTTTACATCTTTTTAGTCACAGTCATCTCCAAATTTAATCTCTACCTCATTGTGAAAACAGTATTGGGATGTACAAACAAGGCAAAGTTATCTGCAAACATTCCTTATGAACATAATAACAGAGTCCTTTTGTTTCTTTTAGGGTTGGAATGTACACGAAGAGGAGAAAGCGGGACAATTCTCACCCTTAGACATTTCTCTGTTCCTGAATCTGACTGTCACTCGCTCTGCTTCTCCATATCCCTCCCTATTTCCTCTTGCTTCTCCACCATGTTGTGCTGGGGGAATGCCAGAGACGGGCAGTTGGGTATCGGTGTGGAGAGGAATCCCGTTTTTGAACCAAGGATCTGTCATGTGTTCAGTGGCAGGGGGCTGAAAGAGGTTGCGTGTGGCGGGCAACACACGCTGTTCTTACTGCAAGACGGTAGTGTGTACACATGTGGTTCCAACAGCTGTGGACAGCTGGGCCACGACAAAGCTGGGAATTCTCCAGGTAAGCTTTACGTGTCAACAAAGACGTAGAGATTCCTGGAAACCTTATGGAAAGTTGTGGAGCATTCTTAAAATGTGGAAGATTCTAACCACACCTGTTTATAATACTGGCTTTGCTGCTAGTGATTGAACAAGCAAATGAATAATTTACTAATCATAATCAATATTTTTAGCTATAATAACTACATGATTTTGCTATTTATTTTTTCTAACCCTCTGAGATATTTGTAAACCTTTCATATGCATAGAAACCATATTGCAGAAGGAGTTTTTAAATAAAGGTTAGCTAGTTTCAAATGAGCAATAGGGATTTTTTGGAAGTTGTAGCAAGTTCTAATGCTTTTTTGTGTGACACAGCCTGCATAAATAAATCTGGCAAATGTTTTATCATATCATGCATTGTTTTTGAAAAAAATAGAGTGAAAGAGTTGTAAAAAATGTAAGCTTAGGGTGAGCTAAAAATGTGTTCAGAGCCCACCCAAATATAGTTCATAATGGACTTGAAGTAAATCTTCTGATGATAAAATTGTAAAAATTAAAGCTGTAAAACAAAAAGATTTTTCTAATTAAAAAATGTCTCATGTTCTAAAATATTAATCTAAATGATCAAAACAGCAGGTTTCTTTTCTGCATTTCCCCTTGACTTATGCTTTGTGATTAATTTCTATTTGCTGAAACACAAAAAAAAAATTATGTGTGAATTTCATGCCTAAACGTCTCTTCTTTTACCTTTTATATAGCTAAACTTTGCTGTGTTGACTGCTTAATAAATATGATGTTGGATGCATTGGTCAAATGGGTGTGGTCTGTGATGATGCTATAAAAAATATGTTTATTCTTCCAAACTTAAAAAATGAATAAAATGATTCAATCTGAATAAGTGGTATGGTCCTGACCAGCGCTTTTCAGAAAGCAAGATGATTTTCAATTCTAATTTGTATTGAAATCTTAAGTTTGTCATGTTAAGTTTGTCAATCTGGGTCTTTTGCTAAAATGTAATCTCTTCTCAGAGCTGGTGGGGGCTCTGGATACCCAGAAGATAACCATTGTGTCGTGTGGTCGGGCCCATTCGGTGGCGGTGAACGAGCAGGGTCAGGTGTTTGTGTGGGGGGCTGGAGATGGGGGTCAGCTTGGCCTGGGGACTGCTGAGATGGCTGTTCAAATCCCAAGGTGACTATTCAAGACAGGAAACTCATTCTAGCAGCTCACACAGCGTGCAGTGTGCTTTTTTGCCAAAAAATCTTCGGGGAAAAAAAATAAGTAACATAGACATTCATGGTTATGAGCATCTGGCAACTCTGAACTTCTTCACGCTGGACTTTTTTTCCAATTATAAAAAAAAATATTTTTCTCAGTTTTATGCTAAATTAGATGGAGTCCTGGATTTAAATGGTAGGTTGCAAATTAGTGGCATGAAGAGGTTAAAACTTTTTCATCAGCAGGTTGCCGTTACCTTATGTAAGAAACTGCATCAATTATGCACATATTGCAAGAGCTCTGACGAATGCACCAGAATTCTGTGTAAATCACTGAAACAGCTGTAAAGCAGTTGAAATGAGGAGGTAAAATAGAAAGAGTTTCAAAAATAATCTGTTTACTGTGATTTTTAACTCCTTTATTTGGTTGAAGTATAAGAAAAATTTAATATACAATACGTTTCCCATTTTTTCAAATGTATATTAACCCTTTGAAGCCTGAATTTATTTCCTGTTATAAAAAAATCACTTTTTCTTTAGGGTTATTTTGGAGCAGAAGTTGTTTGATGCATATTTACATCAATAGGCGTCACAGAGTTTTTGTGCTGTATTTATCCCAGCCTTCTGTTGCAGGATCTCAAGTGTGAAGTTTTTTTTTTCCTTCTAGCTTTTGGTTTATATGTTTGTCCTTTTCTCCACAGGTTGGTTAAAAAACTGTGTGACCACAGCATCTCCCAAGTAGTGTGTGGAAACCAGCACTGCATCGCACTTTCACGAGGTGTGAATGACGCACTCTTCATGACATTGAAGCAAAATCCAAAACTGGAAGCTTATATTTTGTGCATTAGATAGCAGAGGATTGTGCACTTCAGTTCAAGTTGATGACATCCCAAACACTCCCTAGAAAACCTTTTCTTTTTAGTTTGTTTATTGTTATTTTTAAATCTCCTAGTTCGGGTCATTGTGAGCACCGATTTAATAAAATTCTGAAACTAAACGCGACTGAATCAAACCAATAGATGTCAGGGTTCACTGGTGATAGCGTAGGCTGTGTCAGCGGTTCCATCAGGAAAACGTACAACTGCACCCAAAGTAAAGCACTCTCAGATTAAAGGATGTGTCAGAAATAAATGGAGATCTACGCCAATAAAAATTTAGGACTAAGGTAACTTTTTTTTTTTTAACTTTAAATTAGAAAATTATTTAAAATTGAAATATATCTTACAGCATGATATAAAACTTTTGCATTTTCTTTCAGATTTGCTTTTATAACCTTATTTGGGTTTATATTCACCAATAATAAAGCCATATTAATAAACAAAACACTTTAAAAACCCACTCTGATGAAAATTGTGTTTCTGGCGGTTTTAACATGTTCTTGTGGCATTTTTTCATGATGCAGGATGTGTTGAGAAAATTTAACCTGAAATTTCATTTTTGAGTATTTCTTAATTGAAATCAATGTGAATCAGGAGCAGACGATTAAATGTCATTTGAAAAAGATTGTAATTTGTGATGTAGAGCTGGCCACAATCTCCCTTCTTTGCTCCATTCTGATGTATCCAGTTGTAGACAGCTAGATCTATGTTTGTGGTCGTTTTCTTCGTCTGAGCTGGCATCTGTACGGCTAAAACTGTACAGCTGGATAGCTCCAATATTACTCACCATTTTTGTTGCACCTGAAAGGTTAGGTTGGGGTTGTGAGGGGCTGTAAGTTAGTGGAAAGCACCTAAACAGAGAGTTCTCAGCAACAGGAAGGCGGAAGGGGGGCCGGGGTTGCTTGACCACAACTTAGAGGTGGATTTCTAATGAACTACCGCCGCTCTGCAGAAACTATGTCCTAGAAAATGACTCTGGGACTAAAAACGGTATAATCGCACTTTAAAGACCACTTTTAAAATAGATGAAAAGATGATTGGAGTGGATCTTTAATGAAATATGACACTTATACTTAAACGTGTTTATTGTAGTTTTCTGGATGTGTGTGAATTGTGTTTCTCTGTGCGCTCACTCTCAGACGGCCAGCTGTTCACGTGGGGCCAGAACAGCAGCGGTCAGCTCGGTCTGGGCAAAGGAGAGACCAGCAAGCTGTCTCCTTCCCCGGTCAAGTCCCTGGCAGGAATCCCTTTGGCTCAGATAACTGCAGGGGGAGATCACTGTTTTGTGCTCTCCCTGTCTGGAGCTGTATTTGGCTGGGGCAAAAACAAGGCTGGTCAACTGGGGCTCAACGATAAACAAGGTACTAACAAGAAATCAAATGTTGTTTGAAAGATTTCTTAAGGTACTGGAAAGCCTTTTTTTTTAAATAACTTTATTTGTGCAATAAAATTCAAATTTTAAATCATTATGGTTTTATTTTATTTATTTATTTACTTATTAGACACTTATTATGTTTTTTATTGTGTGCCATTAATCCCAACTCCTCTGAGTGTTTACATTAAAAGTAAAGATTGCAACACCGTGTGCTGTGGTTGTCATTCCTGTCCCCAGATCGGGCTGTTCCATGCCATATCAAGTTTTTGCGATCTCAGAAAGTTGTTTACGTCAGCTGTGGAGATGAACACACGGCCGCCCTCACAAAGGTAGGAACCCTGACCGAGACATAGACAAATATATCGATGTTTAAAAGGAAAATGTAGGGAAGATAGGTGTGTCTAACGGAGGTCTGAGATGATGTTTTGGATTCTGTCCGTCAGGTTGACCTGCTAAAGGGCTCTGTTTAACATTTTTTTTTAAATCTTTTTTTTTTTTTTTATTTAGTGTATCTTCTTTAGGCTAAATGCTTTTTTTCAGGTTCATTTTAGCCGTTAAGTACCCAGGACTAAAGGCCTGAGGATTCCTCATGGTCTCTGATAATCCACTGCAAAAAGACGTAGCCTAAAAATAGAAAGAGAACACTAATCTTAAGAAGAAAATCACAAGAAAATAGTCAAGTTATCTGGATGCAGCAAGTAGTTTTTACTTAACAAAACATTTTATAATAAGATGTAGAAACAAAGAGTTCCATGCAAGCATTCAAAAAGAGAAAAGTAAGCTTAAAAATCTACTGTTGGACAGAAGTACTTCAAATTGAATGTTAAACAGCCATTGAATAAGTATATATTTTTTTGTTAGTTCAAAGCAAATGGTTTGTACTTTTTGAGTTATGTACCTAATTGTAGTTTAGTTTGATTAGTAACTACAAAAAAGTGTAATAAGTAGAAATGATTTATTTTACAACAAATTGAGATCATGATCTTAGTACAAGTTGGCCCATCTTAATAAATCCTCATAAAATCTAAAACTATCACTTATTCTTTGAACAAAAGTCTGAACTTTTCGTTTTTTCAAATAAGGACAATTCCAGTCTAAATTGTCAAGATTTATTGAATTTTAAAATGCCATCCTTAAAAATGAACAAAAAATGACAGTGCTTCTTATTACCTTCAGCAATTTGAGTTTTTTTTCTATTGTCAAGAGTATGGAGCACAAATATTTTAACTCATTTTTATAATAATTTCCTTATTTCTAGATTCTAGCTCCTTAATGAAATTTAAAAAAAAAGTGGACTACTGATTTTGAGAAAACCTGGAAATGTGTAGAGCAAAGATAATTGATAATGGCTTCAAACCTGGTAAAATATTTTGAATGTCTATAAAACAAGGTTTTAAATCTATGCAAGTGTCAAATAGTTTGCAGTGTAGATGTTGATGGTTTCCCAAATCAAAGAAGTGCTGATGTGCCGCTCTTGGAAAATATGTGAATCTGATTCTGGAGGATTTCTCCTTTATCTATATGCTGGTTTTTTTTATCTTCCAGAGACTGAATGTGGTATTAAAGAATCACGAGCCTTAATGCCAAGATAGGGAGAAGCTTTGTTTGTCACAAGCTGTCTTGGTTTCTTTGTGGCTTTTCTAGATGAAGTCTAAAGTTTTGTTTCCTCATTTGGGGAATATTTAGCATAACTGATCCCACTTCTTGTGTCTTTATCAAACTTTGCAGATTTCTTTTAAAGGGTAATGGTTTAAAAAAAAAAAAAAAAAAAGAAAAAAGTTGTTTCAATTTCAGCTAAAAGCAACATTGTACAAACTATTTAAACAGTGATTGTTGAGGCTTTGGTGTATTGGAGTAACTTTGAGAATTGGAAAAAGAACAAGGCAGCTTTTCCCCACACACATTTACATCATGGGTAGTTTTAAAGCATTTCATTTGAATCAGAACAAATACTTTTCTAACCTTTCTGAGCTTACTCGATTAAATGCCATACTGGACAAATAACATTCTCATACTGTTCTGCAGAACGGGGGCTTATTTACATTTGGTGATGGCTCCAGGGGGCAACTAGGTCATGGTTCCAGCAATAATGAACTTTTACCAAGACGAGTCATGGAGCTCATGGGAACTGAAGTGTCCCAGATCACATGTGGAAGGTACTGTCTCTCTTTAAACTACTTTCTTCTTTTTTTTTTTCTTAGAACACTTGTATTCTTTGTTTCAGGAGCAAATAGTTAATTATAAAACTTTTGTGGCTTTAATATTATTGAGATTTGGATATGCATTCAAAGCGTTCCCAGTGGTCTTTTAGTTATGATTATGCTGTTTTTAGGCAAAATCAGTTCATTACAAACTCGCCTTTGATTTTTGGGCAGGACTTTTTGGCGCAGAAGATTTCCAACACACAGATTTCCCATCATCACGTTGTTTAAACTCTCTCCTACTAGTTTACATCCCCCTACAACCCCAATCTAACATTACGGGTGCAACAAACATGGCGAACAAAATCGTAGCTATTCAGCTGTACAGTTTTGAGCCGGACGCCAGCTCAGACGCGGAAAACAAAGCCGTTCATGGATCTATTTGTCTACAAATGGATGCATCAGAGCAGAGAAACTTTGGCACGCCCATTTTTGCCTGCAGCGTCACAAAAGAGAGCTTTTTTTCATTGGCATTTTTCGTCTCCTCCTTATTCACATTAATTTGAAAAAATAAATACTCAAATGTAATTTTAATCTCGATTTTCCTTCTATATGTGTTCCATCTTTAGAAAAATGCCACAAGAACATGTTAAAAACACCAAAAACACTATTTTTAATTGGTGCAGGTCTTTGAGCTCTTTTTAATTTTGGAGGGGTACTTATTGATTTTCCTGCTTTGGCTTTGACCTTTTGCCCCCACCTACTTTTCCTAAAAATAAACTCGTTTTGAAAAGGGTGTGTGTTTGTTGATCTCCACATTCCAGGATCTGCTGACGCTGAAAACCCCAGCATGCTCAAAGAATGAAGATGCATTTGTAAAATATTTTTAGTCTAGCCAACTTTTACACCCTCTTTCCAACTTTAAATTCAATTTAAAATGTTGATTCCCTTTGAAATTATACATTATCATTGAACTTAAATCAGACTAACTGTACAGCGTTCACTTGTCTGATTCTGAATGTCACCTTTTGCTTTTCCTGTTTGTAGGCACCACACTCTTGCTTTTGTTCCATCCACTGGTATGGTGTATGCATTTGGTTGTAACAGCCATGGTCAGCTGGGAACAGGAATACTGGCTGATTTAAGAAGTCCATATCCTGTTAAAAATGATGTCTTGACTTTACATCTTAGAAAAGGTAAGTATTCACTTGTCTGTGTAGGAATGTGATTGAAATGGATCTCTATGTTTCCAAAAATAAAAAAAAAAAGTAATCAAAAAGCCTATTTTCATTGTTGTCCTTGTTTAGAAAAGTGATGGGTTTTATTTATGGTGAAGAAAGTATCTTCTAGTTTTTCAAAAAGTCAGCTCTACCAGTTTGAAGGTGCATTGTTTTTTCAGTTTTAGCCACCAGAATGTCAAGACACAGCAAGAGTAGCTTCTAACATGATTCTTTCTCTTCATTTGTGTCTTATTTTCAGAATTATTTAAGGAAAGAATAAAACTTTGTACAAAAAAATGTTGTAAAAGTTTTATTCATTCACCAATCCGCTTTATCCCTTTCGGGGTCACGGGGTTGCCGGAGCCTAACCCGGCTACTCATGGGCGAAGGCAGGGTACACCCCTGGACTGGTCGCCAGTCTGTCGCAGGGGCCACAATCACACACCCATGCACATTCACACCTAGGGACAATTTAGAGTAACCAATTAACCTATGAAGCATGTTTTTGGACGGTGGGAGGAAGCCGGAGTACCCGGAGAAAACCCACACATGCACGGGGAGAACATGCAAACTCCACACAGAAAGGTCCCCCAGCCAGGACTTGAACCGGGAACCTTCTTGCTGTGAGGCAGGAGCGCTAACCACTGCGCCACCGTGCAGCCCTAAAAGTTTTATTATTTTTATTATTAAGTGATCACGATCTCCCTCTGTTTTTCAGATTTAAGGAAGTATTCAGTGATCAAAGTCATCTGTGGAGGAGACCATAGCTTTTTAATGTATTCCAGTGAACTGGTAGGTATTCATTCTTCTTATATTAAGCTTCATTCTTCTTATATTAAGCTATTATTGACACTTCAGTTGCCAAAAAACAGTTTAATCTCGTTCTTTGAGAATTTCCATAGTCTCAAAAGGATTAAAATCCTACTTTTTATCAATGTTTAATCCAGGTGCCTTGAACATTCAATACTTAAAGAGTCATTTAGGTTGATTTCACACTGACCACAACACAGTGGGAGCCGCATAGTCTTACGTCACCCTTTAGAAAAATAAGACTATTTGCATTTATGTGATTGTTACTATAATGATAAATATATTTTTAAAAAGTGTCATTTGCATAAATAAAACATAAACAACATAACAGCCATAGACCCACAAAGGAGGGGTCAAAGAACCGCATTTGGCTCCAGGTTGCAGACCTCTGGTTTAGTCAAATGTAACGAAAATTGAAGCTAAAACAATTTTAAAGAGGAAATAAAGGGATTTGGTTATGTAGCAAAAATAAATAAATAACACTAAAAATGTCATTATAGATTATTTTGTGCTGCAGAAAAGAAATGAAAAGGTTAAAGCTTAAAAGAGATGACAGATTTTTTTGCCCAAGTGATATTCATTGTTTCACCACACAGTGGCAGTATCATCACAGCTTTTGTGCAGGACCTGTGCCGAATGCGTAGGCGCAAACAAACGGTTAGGAATGTTGACTGATAAAGACATGAAGTTCCTTCTCTGCGTCGGCCCGCTAACCCTGGCAGAACATTTAAACCTCGGGCGTGGCTTGTTTATTTGATCTCCTCTGAGGACATAAACAACACTACCCGCAGAAATGCGCCACACACGTTGCAGTTTCCAGTTTGCTGTGTTTGATGTTTCTCTTCTCTTCTTTAGTGTCCTGCAGTCCCAGAAGACTTTCGAGTGTTTAATGTCAGTAAAAGCCTCTCCCCCATCAACCATGACCGCTTGAACTCATGGAGGTTAAAGCTCCTGTACAACACAGACTCTAGTGTTACAAAGTAAGTCCAGTTGCCAAAATAAGTCAGTGTTTTTTTCTGTTTAATGTTTGTACACAAAATATGTAGTTGCATAGTCCTTTTCAATGACCTCCCGGTAGTTTCTGATCAGTTTCTTTCCCACAGAGACATCGTCATTCAGCTCTCCTCAACAGCGTGTTGGAACGCCAGCTTCTTAGACCAAAGGTAAAGGAAGTTTAGAAAGTATTGGAGCATTTTCAGGTTGTCAGCTTTTAAATAAGCAGGGCATTCAAACTAAACATTTATGATAATGAAACGCATTATTTAATAAATGTTATCCTTCTCTGTAGCAAATAAAAATTGAGTAAAGGTGTGTAAGGGACATCCTGCTGTGGGATGTAGTAGCGTTCACAGACCTCTTCTTAGTTAGTACCAATCTAAAGCTGAGTTTTTTATAAATAAAAAAATACATATTAGAATAACATTTTCACTGATAGATTTAAAATGTATTGTTTAGTATAGCCCTTTAGTAGTTTCTAAACTCATCGGCAAGCATGCCAATGACGCAAGAATGACACAGACCCACCGTTAGAGTCGTTTTTATTTAAAAGTTAGACATAAGGTTTCAAAAAGATTTTTATGCTTTAAAATTTTTGGTTAAAAAACAAACAAAAATTCTGACACTTAACTGTCATTCCTATTGGAATAAATCTTTGGAACACTGGAGGTTGAAGTTCGCCTGTTTTGTTTTTTTTACACATTTTTCACATATATTTAGCTTTGTCTTTGCCTAGTTTTTGAATTTATATATTACTATTTTTTCTCTACACATTTACTCTTTTATAAAACAGAAAAACAGCTGGATCTTTTTTATGCCTTTTTGCTGTGGAATAAAAGGACAAAATTTACAACTCAGAGTTTTTTGCTCCAGTTCATGGTGGAATTATGGTGTAATACTATGACAAAGATAAAAAAGTAGCTAGGGTTGATCTAAAAAGATGACCCAAAAATTCAGTTTGAAAGATTAGACCAAGTATTAGACCAAATTATAAAGTTGTAAAAAAAAAAAAAAAAAAAAAATTAAAAGGTCAAAACTACAAAGAGGTTTTAAAGCTGCAATAAAATCCACAGCATCACAAAAAAATGTGCAAAACTTCTATTTTAATGGATGAATAGAGTGGCAGGGGTCAAAGATCCAGAAACAAAAACACAGACATCCAGGATACTGAGATGTACATCTATGGGTGAGAAAAAAAGAGCAGAAAGATCCACAGTGAGAAAGAAGAGGGGTGCATCCTGGATTGAAATTTAATAAAAGTACTTGTTCTCATTTATAAACTAATATGTGGATTGGTTTTGGCATGATGGATGTCCCAATAATTTATGACAAATATTTTGTTAGTGTGCAAACATGCGTGGGCCTAGCTGTCATTGGCCTCATAAAGTACAACTTTACCACAGGCTTCCACATAATCTAATGCAACAGATTTATTTTAACTCATGTTTAGGCAACAGTTCTTTAAAGCTGACCCATCAGCAGATACTCTTCATGAGTTGTGGGTGTCTATGGAGCAGAAAACGGATCCTCGCAGATATGTAAAAACACGAATACCAGGCGTTGTGCAAGCACGGGGAATTACTTGTAGCCCGAGCTGCTCCGCTCCATAAACCTGTGGACTGTACATGAAAGAAGAAATATGGACTTAGCCAGGGAAACCAGAGACCAAAACATCTGAAGTATGCCCATTTGTTTGGAGCACTAAATGCAAACCACCTCAGAGTCCTAACAGACTTAATTAAGCTGTCTCCCGACAGAGCGAGGAAGATCAGGTCAAAATAACACCTAACAAATCAGGTGATGCCAGGGTGGCTGGTATTTGTAATCTTTGTAAATACGATTCAAAAAACGGTTTACTAGCTCTTCGCTTTTTCAAGATGGCCATTAAACAAATACTAATCAATTCAGACGTAGATAAATATAGATTATTTTCTCTGTCACTGATTTGATATCAGACGTTTTATTATGGCTGCTTTGAACACATTTTAAAAATTTCCCAGTGTCTACTTTGATTAAATTTGAAGAATTTATTGAAAAATAACATAACATTTTATTAAGTAATAAAGATTGGCTGGCGTAGTGGTTAGCATGGTCGACATGGTCCTGGTTCATATCCCAGCCGGGTCCTTTCTTTCTGTGTGGAGTTTGCCCCTCTGGTTTTCTAGTCCAAAAACAGGCTGCACAGGCTGACTGATGGCTCTAAATTGTCCCTCAAGAGGGAATGTGAGTGTCTGTCTGTGGTCTCATGATCTGGGTGTACCCCACCTCTGCAAACCCCCGTGACCCGACACAGTAGGGATAGAAGATGGATGGAAGTTTATTTAATGTTGGAAGTTTAGCATATTTCACCAGATTGCAATAAATGTAAGTTAAATTTGCTTTTATTATTGTGTTCAGCTTTCAAATTCACTGATTTTATACCTGAAATATTTTTAGATCTGAATTTATATAAAAAAAAACAACATAATCAGGACAAGTTTTTCTGATTTAAGCTTTTAGAATACAGTGGCTTTTTAAATGACCACAGGAGTTTTGAGTAAAATGCATGTTTTTTTTTCTTAATATTTCCCATCTGAAGGTCCATTTTGTAAACGACAGAATCTACTTTGGATTCAGTTGTTAAAGTAAAATAAAAATGGCCAAATATAAATAAAATAAAAATCTGTTCAGCAAATGACAAACTTGAACATCAGTTTCAGCCAAAGCTTAATTTTAATCTGCATGACCATTGTACAGTTTTAACATTTAAAAAAAGAAGATATTTTGGTGCCTTTTACAACCTGCTTTGTCCTTTTATCTAGAAACAGGGTTATGGTTTATTGCTCAGGGGCATGGCAGCAACGTCCGCTCACGCTCTGCATTAGGGTTTTGTTTGGGACACAGTCCCCGCTGGATGATATCAGACGCCTTTTTGTTGTGGTTAAATAAAACTTCAACCGTGAGAAAAGCTTTACTCTCAATACTGACTCTGTCAATAGGATCCATTATGTTGTGGAGTCATTTAGCTTTGGTTTAGTCCATCACTTAGTGCCAACAATAAAAAGAAATGTGCTTTGGAACAGATATCTGTCAAGATTCTCATTAATCCACAATCGTTCTAGAGCAGAAAACGTTTTTAAAGAATCATCTGGACTCCTTTTTTTTTAAGGTTCAACACATTTAACCTCTTACCTAAGAAGCTTTCTCCTTGAAAAAATGTTTCTGTCTCTGCGTGTTTAGCCCTAAAACATCAAGTAAAGTACTTTTCAGGCTGGGGTAGCTTATTGTCTAAACATTCATGAACTGCTTTGACTTCATTTATGAGCTTTTCAACAAATGCTCTTAAAAAAACATTTTATGGTGTGATCCATCAAGAGTCACATTGATGTTTGTTTTCTCAGTGATGATACTCACTTCAAAACCAACCCAAAGATCCCCGGCATCGATCTCAACTCTGTCAGAATGCTGTTCGAAACGCTGAGCAAACCAGCGTTCGCTGGAGTCCAGGAGCAGGTATGACTAATGCAGTTACATATGAAACATGGAAATATTTGATCAAATATAAATTGATATGTCCTCTTAGAACATTGTTAGACTTGAAGACATTCAAAAATGTCATTTTTTCAAAATATTGCCATATTTTTTCAAACCTCATGAAGCCTCTCCCAGCATGCTATGATTCATACTTTCTTTAAAGCAGCAAGACGGATCCTGTTTGTTTTGAAAGCATCACATTAATCTAATGCTCTCTGGTTACAGCTCCTGGTAATGAACGTAAATGATTTCTTTATGTGACCGCTTTGCTTTTCGATGTGCAATTTGGAAGCAGGAAGTCAAAATTCTCTCGAGTTGTTTAAACAAACAATCTTTACAAATAGATAATTACTGTTTTTTTTTCTTTTTCCCACAGTAAAGGTTTAACTGTAATTGCAAATGTTCTTACAGTGTCTGAGTGTGTAGAAGCTTCTGTTGGATTATCTGAGAACCACAGATTTAAGATATTTTGCACTCTTTAGTCTCTTAAAACATTAAGTTTTCTACCAGATTATATTTAAATGAACTGCTAGCCTGTTGTGTTTTTAAATGAAATTTTGACATTACAAGTTTCATAATCTTATACGTTGCTTTAAGTTGCAACTTTTGGTCATGTGAATGACTGAGAATAAGAATTAATGAGTAATAATCCGAGCCAAGAGAATATTATGTTAATATTTTATCAGATTATGTCAATATTTTTAAGAGGTTTGATTATTATTGGGATTTTTTTTTTAAATGACTGCAACATTTTGAAGGTAATATTTTCCTATGCCCTCCGCCATGTTTAGGCGACCACGAGTTTTGAGAGTCTCCTGATCCCTCAACTGCCGCGTTCCCCACCAGATGTGGAGGCAATGAGGATCTATCTCATCCTGTCCGAGTATCCAGCCCTGCAGGACTCCAAAAACTACATACGGCTCACTATTCCACTGGCAATAGCCATTCTCCGGCTAGATGCCAACCCCAGCAAAGTATTGGGTACTATGCTTTCATGTACATGCTGGAATTTAACTTTACATCACTAAAATTATCTAAAAACAGGTTTGCAGCCACTTCAGAGGAAAACAAACACAATCACAAAGATGGATTTAGAATTTCATAAAAAGTTCAGATAAGTCTGGCAGGTAAGAGGCTTGTGTTTTTACTTGGTTTGATCTCCTGGAGTTCATATTGCAGCGAGAGTTTAAATTAAATTTAGAAATAAAGAAGCAATGCTCAAAAATCCCCCTTGATGCTTTACACTTGATTCCTCACACTTTGACATTTTTAGGCTCAGATTGTTGCACAAATGGAAAAGACAACTGGTAGGATGAAGGAAGAAAATACAAAAAATGAGGCAACGACTTGTACACAGTCCTACAAAGTCTGGAAAAAGTTTCATGAAAAACTATATTTAATGTAGAGCCTCGTGTGAAAAATAAATCACATCTCATGATTTAGTAATGTGTAGCACCACCACGTCTAGCAAGGATTTGAGGTGATCGCTGCCCACAGTTTCCTGACCTTTATTGCTGTAAAGGAGTTTTGTTTTTGCAACTTTTCCCTCTTGGCTCAAAACGGTGAAGTTTGCATCCACGACCCAAAACTATTTACATGTATTTGAGTTTGGCCGCAAAGCTTAACATACGTCTGAGCAAAACACTGTTTATGGTTTTCTAAATGCAGCAAAACCAGCCCAAAGCCTTCAGCACCATGCCCGATCGAGATTGTATATTTAAAGTCTCAGTCTAATCATCTTTTTATCTATTTTAAAAGTGTTCCCAGGGGTCTTTTAAGTAGGATTATGCCATTTTTAGTCAAAATATAAAAAAACTTGTGTTGTTTTCTAGGACATAGCTTCTGCAGAGCGGCAGTAGTTCATTAGAAGTTTGAGTTGTAGGTGGGAGTGTTGGTGCAGAGCAACCCGGCCCCTTCTTTCTGTTTCTGTTACTCTATGTTCCTCCTCAGGATTGTGCCTAAATTCCAGTTTAGAAAAATGTCCATTATAAGGATTAGAAATGATCAAATCATTCAATTAGCACCTTGATTTAATTCATTTTTCTAACCCCTATAGAAGGAAAGAGTTTGTTAGTTTCTTTTCTATGTTTTGACTCAGTTGTTTTAAAAAATATTTTTAATTTGCCCTATTTTGTTATTTTCCTTTTTTATTTTTGAGATGAAACTTATACATTTTATGTTTTTTTCCCCTATTTTTTATTCTGATACATGAAACTGAAATGGAAAAGACAAAGTAGAAATAATCTTGCTTTGTGTGTTTCAGTTATTCTAAATGCCATTTTTTCTTTGTGTAGATAACTGGTGGTGTGTTGTGGATGTCGGCGTCTTCACCAGAATGGTCGACATGTACAAGAGCATTGTTGTGTACATGCTCACGGGAGGCAAGACCGTCCCTGCACCCATGTTCTACGAGAACTATTTCATGGCCACATTGAGACTGCTGGAGAAGCTCCACAAGGTATCCGAAATGTCGATTTGTGCGGGACTGCAGCAGAATGTGAATTAGACTTTAAGGATGGGGTTTCCTCTCGTTACCAGGTGAACTTAAAAGCCCATCATGTAGAATACAACCACTTTTATATCCCTGACATCACCAGCCTGGTGGACATCCAGGAAGACTACCTCAAATGGTTTCTGAGTAAAGCCCAGATTGTGAGTATGAAGGGTCATGCCGTTTTCTCTGGGATTTGTTTGGCTTTTGTTCTCCACTCTGCATTTAATTGAGAAGTTGGGTAATAGTTTTCTTTTCCATTAATTAAATAGTGAGATTCCAGAAAATATATTAAAAAATGTATGCCTTTTTTTTTGGAAGACATTCAGCAATCTCTTTTAAATGCTTTAACCTGTTTTGCCCTCATAGTTGGGCAAAAGATTCATTTAAGAAAAAAATGCTAAAGACAATTTTAAAAGACCTATGGATTTGCTGTAGAACGTTGTGTTGCAGAACTGTGTGGATAGAAAAACTGTGGAGAACATTTTTAGGATTTTTTTTTTGTTAAATTATCCAAATCAACAGTGATGTTTAGGTTTTATTTACTGCTGAAGTTAACTGGAAAGTTGACCCAAAAAAAACTTGTTTAAAGTGACAAACACAATTTCTTTCTGTCTAAATCTTTGTGTTTTGTTGATTCTAAACTCTTGTTCTAAATAAAACTATAAATGATGGTTATGTATTACATATCATTTTAATTTAATATATCCAGTAAAAAGTCATAGCCAATTATGGCTTTTTTGTGCTAGCATAAAGCTTACCTGGGACCTTAAACTTTTTATCTTGTTTAAGGTGAAATTGAAATTCATGAACTGTACATGTCAGATTTCAGTTATGCACCATATGTAGAGAATTAGCAAACCTCTACGGACTGAGTACTAGCACCGTCACCTTTTGTTAAAAAAAAAACCATGCACATCAGCTTACGTAAACAATAATCGTTGACTAATCAAAAAAATAATTGGTGACTAATCAACTAGTAAAATAATCGTTAGTGACAGCCCTAGAGTATTGCATAACAACACTTTTGAATTTCAATATTTTTGTGTGGGAAAAAAAGTCATTTATTTTTTCTGCCTACCTTTATTTGTAGAAGATGGGCTCATCTCCTTCACAGGTAAAAAGCATTCATCCGTAACTAAAGCAGTATTAAACAGCCTTGATTTTTTTTTTTTAGAGTTTTACTGTAAGTCTGAGTGTTTTCCTGCAGAGTAACCTTCCCCCAGTGAACCTTTGTGCCTTCCCGTTCATACTGAATGCCCAAGCCAAGACGACAATGCTGCAAACAGATGCTGACCTGCAAATGCAGGTACAGGTTCAGTTAATTCCCACCTTTTACTTTGCCTCGCAGTTTTCATTTAAATACATTTGTTTTGTTTTTTTCCTGTCTATTTTATCTCTGGATGGCAAGATGGCAGTAAGCGGTGCAAACCTGCACAATGTTTTCATGCTGCTCACACTGGAACCCCACCTTGCTAGGAACCCATACTTGGTGCTGCATGTGCGCAGGAATCATTTAGTAAGCGACACGCTTCGAGAGCTAACCATCTACTCTGATGTGGACCTTAAAAAACCACTCAAGGTGACTAAAACGGCTCCAAGTCCCTGTGTTTGAAGAAAATAGAAGCACTTCTGGGTTTAGCTTCACTTCTATCTTTTCTTCAGGTGATCTTTGATGGCGAGGAAGCTGTGGACGCAGGCGGGTTAACTAAAGAGTTCTTCCTGCTGCTCCTAAAGGAACTCATGGACCCTGTCTATGGGATGTTCACCTATTACAAAGAGTCTAATCTTCTGTGGTTCTCAGATAAAGTAAGTTGTCATGCAGAGCTGCTGGCTGCCATGGCAACTGCACCACATCCTCTGGCTCTTGTGTTTTATTGCAGTGACTCATCAAGTGCACAGATTTACAAGTAGCAGCTCTGGATGATTTTGCAAAAAAGTGCTGCAGTTACTGAAAAATAAGTGGAGTTTGATGCAGCAAAATATAACTTCTGCCTCTGAGGATCAAAATAGAATCAGAAAAAAAAGCTAATGCAGGTTTTGTAATGGACACTTTTTTAAATAATTGGGATTTTATACAACAGATTCTAATAATTAGATCAAAAAGCCCCTTAAATATGTTTAACTTCAGTTAGACAAGATACAGTCCTCCAAGCCAATTTCTAAAGGGACAATTAAAATAAAAAAAATCAATCAACTAAAGCTGGTGCAATTTTGCAGTTGTGTAAATATTGCAGCGCACAATGTTTTGCTATAGTAATGCCATAATAAAATTTAAAGGTGAGACAAAATTTTCTCTGCTTGTAAAGCTGAACTTTCCTAAACGCCTTTAGTGGATTTGACACCTTTTTTGTTTATGCGAGTATTTCAGGATATGCTGCTGCTGCTGCTGGTGATCTTTAATGAATCTGCATGACATGTAGGTTGTTGTTGGACCAACTTGTGTTGTTCCAGGAAGGAACACAGTTATATGATATTCCAGTTGGAACTTTCTGGTTTACAAAATGCTGAACTTAGTGACCAGTGAAGATCATTTTTAATCATTAGTTGTTGTTTTTTTTTTTTCCCCCTTACTCTGCAAAAACAAGCCCTCTTAGATATTAGTTAAGAAAATCTCATCCTATTGACAATTAAAAAAAAAAACCCAGCAAAAACATCTGTCAGTGGGGTAAGAAAATGTTCTTAGATTCTAGTCACTAAGACAAGTTTTCTCAAAGGTCGATTATTTTTCTATGAAAACTTCTTCTGAAAAGATTATTTTGCTTGCCAGACAGAAAATAATACCATTTACTTTCATGAGATTTAGTTTTTGCTGTGTCCTTTTTTTTCTTTAACCGTTAATTTTGGAAACTTATATTAAATACATAAATTGGCAGTTAGTTGTGATCCATCACTCTACTCTGACCTTATGTAGTTCCAATTATGCGTCTCCAATTATCGTTTCATAAATGGACTTTTGCTACAATTGATGGATTCCATGCAGAAGCCTGCAAATTCCTGAGCATATACTATGAATTCTCTCACTCCTATATAGGGCGTTTGCCATTTTTCCGGGGTGTCGGAATCTATGTTTAAAAAAATCCAGAGCCGTGGAACATTTCCCAGAAGTCTCATGTCAATAATCACTCGAATGACAAATATAGACCACAATGCATTGCATTTGAACAATTTGCCATTTTAAAAAAATGATTGGTGTTTAAAAAAAAAAAAGAGAGCATGTGGCCGAATTACATTAAAATCCAGGAATCCAGGATGCTAGATAGTCGCAGACTAGGTCATTTTTTCAAGGTTATTTAGGGAGTATTGATGGAATTAAGGCTAGTTAATTCCATCAGTTTCATTTCCATTAGTTTCAGATGTGATTGTTTGCTTACTGTAAATCTTCATGCTAATGCATCTTAATGCTAATGCTGCTTTAAATATCAGTGAAGGCACTTGCCATAATTCTAAGAGCAAAGCAATAGTAAAACAAAGGACTGTTGTGTATATGTAGTGTTTTGTAGAGCAGAACTGGTTTCACCTGATCGGGATCATCTGTGGTCTCGCCATCTATAACTCAACTGTGGTGGACCTGCACTTTCCCCTGGCTCTTTACAAAAAGCTGCTGGACGTCTCACCCTCACTGGAGGACTTTGAAGAGCTCTCACCCACTGAAGCCAGGTGGAGCAAACTTTGTTTCTCTACACTGCTGTCATATATTATGCCTATATTAAATGGTTTGTGGATCAGAAAAACTGATATTTCTTTTTTTTAGATTTGTTGTCTTAAAGCAGCATGTTTACCATATCTTTTGGTTTTTGTTCACATTCTTGTTGACCCAAGTCAGGAACATTCAAGTGTGACATGGCCACCACTGATAACTGAGCATAAAAAATACTTTGTGTAGATTTTAATGAAAGAATAATACTAACAAAATGTATTCTTTCCAAATTCTGACCTTTTTTGCAGAAGTTTACAGCAGCTTTTAGATTATGAAGGAAGAGATGTGGAGGGGACATTCCTTCTCAACTTTGCTGTACGTATCTGCTGATTTTTACTCGTTCTTCACAGTTTATTTATTATCAGTCAGTGTACAGTTTAATTTTGAAGACTGATCACTTCAAAACAGGCTTTACAACTACACAGTATTTAAAAAAGGAATTATTCAAGCTTAACTTTTTTTATTGTTTTTATTTGCTTTATTTTTCAACTGCCTGAATCTTTTGATTTGCCCGTTGGGTAAATGTGGGCTATAAACATCTCTGTGTTTCTTTGAAGTGGTGTTTTATTTTTAACTGTAGAAAACTAAAGTTTGACTGGCTGTGTTTACATCTCAGATCACCAGGGAGAACTATGGGGTGACAGAGGTCAAAGAGCTGGTCCCTGGAGGAGAGAGCATCGCTGTGGTCAATACCAACAGGTTTGGTAGCTGGGACTCCAGGCTTTTTGTGACTGCCTCTATCTCATTGGTTAAAGCAAAGTCTTTGATATACATTGGCAAACAGAACTGTAATGGCCTCGGTCTCTGCTGGCATCTTTGCCTTGATTTTTTTTCATCCTCATGAGCTGTGGGGTGGGGGGCCTTAACACGCCGGCTGCTGAACAGATGGGGAGAGCAGCAACGAGGCCTTTTTTTGTGTGTTTTTTTTGCTTTTGCCACTTCTTCAACGATCAAACCATGGGATGAAAGTGTTAGCACAGAAAAATAAAGTATTGTGGGGCAGCAGTGTACATTTCACCCTCTAAGCTCCATTCTAAAGGTCTCATCATTTTAGTTTCATTTTTTGATGACAACTCATTTTGCTTAAGACAGGCAGCCGCTCAGATGTGAGGAACTGCAAACATGATTAAAGTCAGGAAAATTAAATAAAAAGAGGAAAGGCATTAGTAGCTTGATGCTTCTTCCTCCAGTTCCTTTCAAGTGACTTCAGTGGTCTCCATAGAGACCAGCTCCTTCAGCTTACTCTGTAATTTAGTCTGAGCTGAGGAAACTGCGGTTTGGAATTGAACTTTCAATGGTTCAGTGCACAAAAGAAAAAAAACAATTGGACCAAAATCTAAAACCATCAGCCTATTTTTACAAATTGTTAGCCACACATCACATGTGGCTGACTTAAATGCTTTAATAGCCTATCGAAGAAAAAATATCAATCTTCCGTTGAGCAGTATCAGGTATGAACATGTGAAACGCTCCTGTTTCGCAGTCTGCAGCTGGACAGAAGCAAATTGGTTTAATCTGTTAAGGTGTTTTGATGCGGCGGTGCAGATCACCAGTCTACTTGGGTGGTGCTTTCACTGCTGGATTCAGCAGGATCTGAGCAGATTCTGGATTTAATCTAGTCTAACAACTTCTGAGAGAAACAAACTGAGATAATCCTGATTTGAGAGGATTTCCATAAACTGTCGACCTGCAGAAAACATTTAGGTAAATGAAGGAAGGTGGAGACATGACGGGCACAATGAGGGAGGAAGGGCATGTTCACAACGTGGATGCAGGTTGTTAGCTGACTTTAAGGAGGTAGCTGCTGTGCAGAGTTGATTTGTTTCAGATTTACCGAGCCTTTGTGTGTGTACCAGGAAGGAGTTTGTGGATTCTTACCTGCGGTACTTCTTCTCCGACTCTGTGGATGAACAGTACTCGGCCTTCTCGTCTGGTTTCCTAAAAGTGTGCGGAGGGGAGATCCTGTCGCTCTTCCAGCCCTCTGAGCTCATGGCAATGGTGGTCGGCAACAACAACTACAACTGGGAGGAGATGGAAAAGGTCAAATCCTTTGTAGTCATCTTTCTTAGAAATCCAATTTGAATTTGAGGGTTTTGTAGATTTTGATAAACTGTGATGCCTTTCACATCTGACAGAAGCAGGAGTTTCACTTCTTTAGCAGCATAGTCCTGAGAGAGATGAGTTCCACTGGAATGGTAGAAAAGAACAAGAAATCTATTCCAAATTGTTGTTGAAATTTAAAGGAACTGTCCGAGAAAAGAAATCCCCCCCATTTCATTTGTCAAAAACTCAGATCTCTGTCTTTTCAGGGACAAAAGTTTCCAGCCATGTATCTCATTATCCCATTATCTTTAAAATCCCACTATGATCATCTTTTGATCTTAGGATGATGCAGTTTTTAACAAAAAAAAAAAGAAAAAGAAAAACACAACTGTCGTTTTCTAGGACAAAGCTAAGTTAGAAATGTGTCTTTTGACTTGTGGGAAGGTCTGTTGGTATGGAGCCAGCCCACCCTCACTTCCCGTCACCCATCTGTTAGCGTGCTCTCCCGCTACCTCACTGCTCCTCACAACCCCAGCCTAACATTACCGGTGCAATAAAAATGGCGAGCAATATCAGAGCTATCCAGCTGTCAGCTTTGAGCCAGATCTCAATTCGGACAAGGAGAAAAAAAGCCGTACATGAATCTTGCTTCTATATCACACCTACAAGCTTTTTCAAACAGCATTTTTTTTGTCTGCTCCTGATTCACGGGATTCAAGGATTTGAATAAATAGATACTCCGAAATGCAATTTTAAGTTTAACTTTCTTTATATGTGACCTCCATTATCACAAAAATGTTGTAATAATGCATTAAAAACAACAAAAACACAATTTTCATGAGATTGTCTTTAAACTGTTTATTAACTGGCCACAGTTCCTAATAATTTTGATTGCACAACAAAATTTGAAACATCACATGGTGTATGATTCCCAATTTGCCGGAAAGAGTTCACACTTTTGTTTCTACTTTTCTCAGAATGCTGTTTACAAAGGGGAGTACTCCGCCACTCACCCAACAGTGAGGTTGTTCTGGGAAGTTTTCCACGAGTTTCCCCTGGAAAAGAAGAAGCAGTTTTTACGTAGGTTCTTGTTTATTTGGTTGGTTGGACTGTCAAATTCTGTTTCCGATCTTTACATTTCTGTTACCGGGCTGCAGTGTTCCTGACTGGCAGCGACCGCATTCCCATCCACGGCATGGAGAGCCTGCGGATCATTATCCAGTCCACCACGGCAGAGGAACACTACCTGCCAGTCGCCCACACCTGCTACAACCTGCTGGACATGCCCCGCTATCAGACCAAAGAGATCCTGCGCCACCGCCTCACTCAGGCGGTGGAGCAGTACGAGGGTTTCAGCCTGGTCTGAGAGGAGCCTCGACGCACTTTAGCCGCCATATACCACCATGTGAGTGTCAACGGGGAATGTGGGTGCAAGCTGGATGAAGAAAAGGCCACTCTTGCATGATTGTTAGACTTTTTAAATATTCCAAGGTCTATATGTGTAAATGCAGATACATTTTAAGGTTAAAGATTTCTCAACCTTTCGGGCCAACAAAGATGGAGGTTGGAAATTTAACAGAAATTAAAAAAAAAAGAAACGTTTGTATCAAAATGAAGAGAACAATATACTGGAGTCTTATTTCAATGACTTGGGATCAGATAAACTTCACAAAGCTGCGAACCTGAAGCTACGTTCACACCGGGCATGTGACACGAATTCTTAAATGTGCTAAACGTCCATTCCTGAAAGCACTTTTAACCACGGTCTAAAACACTGGACTGTTGCTACTCGATACCAGTGCATGTCCACCACTTACAGTTGGAAGGCTTCGTGTGAAATGTCGTCGTTGGAATTTGCGTAGCTCCATGTGAACGCAAGAGTTTTGAACCCGGAAGTCCAAAAAGGGCATGTATGGGCGTTTACATAGACTTTTCATCGGAAGTGGCTGCTTGAATGCGTTTTGCTGGAGGCGGTGTGACTGTAGCTTCAGGCTTCTGGGAAATGCTGTTATCATCTTTACATTTCCTTTAGCAAAAATGTTGTTGTTTTTATTTATATATTCCTTAAATTCTATTTTTATCTTAATGTTTTGTGTTGATATCTTGAGATAATATATTTCTTTTTGTTATGTAGAATTAATTTATTAGAATGGTTACATTTGGACGACATCTTTGTGTAAATAGCGGTTTGAAATCCGCCCCCACCGCCCTTTGATCTTTTGAAATCCAGACAGCAGCATTTCATCTCTGCCAGACTTTTATAAAGGCTGAGGGAGTTTCGGGCTGGCAAGGTGACGCCTGGTGAGTACGGTCTCCAACATCTCATTCCCTTTGGTCAGCTGCGGCTAACAGAGCAGTTGACGTCTTAATCCCGCATTTGCCTTCAACAGGGAAGCTAGCTGTAGAAACACAAAGCAAACTTTTTGACGCGACCGAATGTTGGGTGAAGGCACTTAACCCTGGATTTAAAATAGGGATTTGCTGAACTGCTTTACCTAATATTAAATGATTTAATCCCATGAGGTTTTCGGGTTTAAACCGCAGAGAAAATGGTGCACAACTTGGTCAGAATCCTCTAACAACAGTTTTACACCCTGCAGGTCTCTTTCTGCAGCATCTAAAATGGTTTGTGCTTCTTTTCAACAGTATGATGTGCTTCCAGAATCTTTTCATTCCGAAACAGTCCAAAAAAACTATTTATTCCCATTAAAATTACTGATTGAAATTACAGTTTCTCTCTCTTTGGAAGCAACAATGTTTGTCTCAAGGACACTTTTTTTCTTTTCAAACTATAAAACGCTCCTTCGTTTGTGTTGGCAGTTTGTTTTATGAATAAAGTTTGTTTTAGTAATAAAAGCTAAACGTCCTAGCTTCAGTAATTGTTGTGCCCATATTACCGAAGTGATCAAAATATAATATTCAGAAAAAAACTGCATATTCTGACAGTGTAAGTGAGCAGATCTAACTGTTAGCATCTACCAAAACTTGATGATGGTGTCTCTGTAACTCCCTCCCCAAAGTGTTTTTTTAACCCCTCCCGCAGTCAAACCTTTACTCTAAAATATTGGTTGTATGTGAATTGTATAAAATGTTCTTGCATATGCACATACTTATATTTTTTATACTTTCCTACATAACAGATGTGTTAAAGTGATCCAGACTTGATCCATTCAGCAATAACTTAATCCGAAGCAGGCATTTCTTAGTGTTTGAGTCTTCAGAGGACGCTGCTTCCTATAGCTTGACTCAATATTGCATGTACACACACAATCATTTTTAAAAACAATTCTAATTAAGGCTAATATCTCTGGCAGACTTTAGTCCTATGCAATTTTTGTGCTTTTTTTTTTTTTTTTTGCTCATATGTGATCCAGAAGATGTGATTTTGGGATGTTTGTCTGCAAATACATAAAACTCTGTTCCAGCGGAAATTTTAAATAAAAGACTTTATTAAAAGTTAAAAGTTTTCTGCTTTGTTACCTGCGACCTCAGGTGTTCTATGTAAACATTTTGCCATATTGGTTCTGTCGCGGCCTTGTGGGATGAGGGTGAGGAACATTGGCAAAAAAAAAAGTACTAGTTGAGTTCCTTTTAAAAAAAAAAAAAAAGATGTTTTATTCAGAATTTACAGTTTCAAAGAACCTTTTTCTCCTCTCTCATCATTTCCAGTCTCCAAAAAACTAACTAAAACCCCCACCTGAGGCTACAGGTGAGCACCAATAGCGAGGGAGGAGTCACAAGTCTCATTGATAAAAATATGAAAATACAATTGATCTATTTCATGATTTAATATGGTTTTAATTTTGTAAATTGAACATAATTACAAAGTAAACATCCCAGAAAGCAAAGTTCTGAGACCCCCCACATGTCTTTGTTAATTTTTCGGAGCATTTCAGAATAAAATACAGATTTTTCTGGCATTAAGGTTGTTCAGACAGTTGTGGGTATCCACTTGAAGTTTTGCTATATAAAAAAACTGACAATTTTCTTTGTGTTTCAATCAAGTCATGACAATAAAACGGCTTCATGTTAAATATCTAAACCTATATGAATCTGTTTTTTTTGCATGATTTTACAAGGAAGGACTCTGGGGAATTATAGTTTTTGGTGGATTAAAAGACATTTTGACAGGATATTTTCTTTCCATTTCAGGAGGATAGCAATTTCTTCTTTAGTTTTTATTTCAGTCTTTTCTCATGTATGAAGTAATCATGACAGAGAAACAACAATGTTTCGTGTTGCACCCTCAGCAACTCGCCTCTGAACTCAGTCTGACCTGTAAGTTTTTCTTCCACAAATGTCAGCATCTCATGTTTCTTGATCATTAAGGCTCTTCCTGCTTTGTGCCCTGCAGTGTAGGCCACTGATCAGGGGTCTGTCACTTCTCTGGAGACTTGCTTTTGTAGAAGTGCCTTTTTAAGAGTTGCAGGAAACTGTAGTCTTCAAAAGCAAAGAGGAAAGGCTTAACTGCTCCTTCAGATTGTACTGTGAGTCACGTTTACACAATGTGGGGAAGTCATTGTTTTTCCTTGTGTTCTATACTGTATGGATGTTTATATTATCCTGAAATAGAATGAAGACAAAGACAATCTTGTTTTTATTAGACTTTTTTAGTTTGATACAATTAAAAGGCTTTTTTTTTAGTTTAAAAACAAATTTTGCCCGGTTATATTCCTTTATAATTTGCTCATTAATACACTATAAAGTACAAGTCAAGTATGATTTTATGAAGCTCTAAAATTAGGTTGTTTCTTCTGATTGACATGATTTTTAAGTAGAATCTTTGAACAAAAATGCAAAACAGGGTATAACATTTAACAAAAAAAGGCATTTCTGTGATCCAGAGATGGACAGGCTTTGAGACATTTGTGCAAGACTGAAGAGCAACAAAGTCTGTACAGATGCTGGCTGAAACAGCTGTGGGAGTGTCACGATCCACGCAACATGACAAAAGTAACAGAGAAGGAAATCAATGCTCTAAAATCACCTCAAAATTGTAATGCTCTTTTATCTGGACTTCCAGGGCAGTCTGTCAACAGATTATAGCTTTGTTCAAAATTCAGCTGCAGGTGTTTTATACGAGGAAGAGACACATCACTCTTTGCACTGGCTGCCTGTCAACTTTTAAGATTCTCCTTCTAGTTCTTTAATGTTTCAAGGGACTGTCTGTGTTCTTCCTCTTTACCAGATCTCCTCAGTCCTTACAAACCCTCCAGAACTCCCAGATCCTCAGGTTCGACTCTTTTATCTCTACCTACTGTGAGAACTCATGGTGAGTCCTGCTTTCAGTATCGTGGTCCTCATCTGTGCAAGAACTTACCTGAATATCTGAGAGTTTCTGCATCTGTGGAGATTTTAAATGTAAATTAACTAACTTGGCTTTTAACTAACTCATTTAACCAGCCTATTTATTTATTTGGCTTTGAAGTGTTTTATGGGTTTATCATTTGTATATTTTTTACCCTGTCTATTAATTTACCTCCTCAAAGTATTAGCCACAGTGTTTCCTTTAATTATGTGGTTGATTGTTGCTGCTTTTAATCTTTTATGTTTTAAGTTTTTTGAACGTTTTAACTAGTGTTTATATATGTCTTTTACAGATGGATTGATTGATCGCTGATTACAGTTTGTGACTGCATATAGTCAAGGTTAAAGCGTTTGCACCTGAAGCCACAGAGCAAAATATAAGCTTTAAGGCATGGGGGTGGCAGTGTCATGTTGTGGAGCAGCTCTTCTGTTGGAGGATTTTTATATAGAAAAAGTACGAAGCTTGGCATGCTTCATCTTACCCCTAATATAGTTGTCATTGTAGATTTTATAGTAAAATCTTCTAGTTTTTCTAGTTCTCCTTTTCAATTCATTGTTGCACTTTATTTTGTGCGTTTTCATCGCACTGATTTCTTTTCGCTGAAATCTAAACCTAAATAAAATAATCGAAAAAGACAAAGGCAAACCATGTCAGTAAAAATAGGATTTCATTTATTATGTACAAAATCCAATTTATGTACTAAAATGTACACACTCGAAGTTTCATTCGGCCTGGCCAGTGTTTACATGAAGTGAAAAAAATTCACACTGATAATCATCCACTTTGGAGAAAAAAAAGACGGAGTATTCGCTCACAGAAATGTAAACATAACAGCTGATCAGTATTTACAAACGAGCAGTCGAACTCTGAAGGCAATGACAGATGCAAAGCGTGGCGTCACGTGTAGCAGCCACCACCAACCCCCCCACATCGACCTTTGCATCAAACCAGAGAGCTGATAGCTTATTGGACATGAAGTAAAGATGGAAACATGTTTGGAACGAACGAGTTCTCAGAGACGATCCTTTCACCGAACTTCACATCCTGCCTTTGGGGTTGTGGCGAGACGGGCGGCCATTATGATGGTAAAGCACAGAAAGCTGTTGGTTAAATGAAGGCGGTGAAGCTGACACACAAAAATAACATCTCTCTTAGAAAAAATACACATAAATACACAATTTCAGCACAATATTCTTCAATAACTTTTCAACTATGCTTTAAATTATTTGTTTTTTTCTTTAGAGATTTCTACAGTTAAAACAAGAGAAAAAAATACAGTTTGTTACTTTCAAGATGTTAGGAATAAGTTAATCATTCATTGAATAAAAAACTGATTAATTGTGTGCGTCTGGCTTTGAAGGAACATCCCGTTTAAAGGCGAATGAAGACTTCAGGTGAAGTCTGGTGGGCAGTAACAGGTGAGCCGCTCCCAGAGCAGCTTGACATGAAGGGATGTCTCTCCTTAAGAAAGATGTGTTCCATCGTATCGCTAGACACTGAGCACCAGTCTTTTTATAGTCTTTTCTGTTTTTTCAGATGAATTTAGTAGCGTCTCTTTTGCTGATAAGAACCTCCAGCAGCCGCAGTTTGGCTTTGATGTGTTTGTATTCGTGGTACTCGACTGTGAGCGGCGAGCGATCCTCCTTTTGAGCAGTTCTGTCATTCGAAAATAGAAGAATAGAAAGAAATCGGCGTTATTACATAAGTTTTTTTTTAAAAGTTCCACCCCGGTTATCTTTTGATTGATTGTAAGTGTTCCCAGTGGTATTTTAATTATGATAAAGCCGTTTTTTTTTTGCCCAAATAAAAAAAACCTGTAGTTTTCTAGGCCATAGTTTGTGCAGAGCGACAGCAGTTCATTAGAAATTCACCTCTAAACTGTGGGCGGGGCCGCTTGTGCAGAGTAGGTCTGACCCACTCCGATGAAAATCATGGTTCTGGTGTTGTGGCAGTTTTCTCATGATAGAAGAGATATATATATATATAAAAGAAAATTAAGCTTAAAATTGCATTTCGGAGTATTTCTTTATTCAATTTGTTGAGAATCAAGAGGAGACACAAACGCTTTTGGAAAAACGTGTTAGTGATGAAGGAAATACACTGTGTGCCACAAGACCCCTGCTCTGCTGGGAAAGGGGGCGGAGTTGCTCTGAGATAGAGGTACATTTCTAATGCACTATTGCCACTCTGCAGAAACTATTTCATAGAAATCGACAATTTTAAAATTTTTTGAGCTAAAAACATAATTATAATTAACAGACCACTGAGAACGCTTTTACAATTGATCATAGGATGATGGGAGTGAGGCTTTAAGTTGGACACAATTGAAGTCTTCTTCATACCTTCCATTTTGTCGAAAGAACTGGTCCTCAAACTCTTTGAGGTTCTTGCGGATCCTCTTTTTCTCTTCTCTTGCCTCCTGAAGCTGCTCTACAAGTTCCTCCCTGTGATAGAGGACAGTTTAAGCTTCTTGCACTAATTGACTCTGCTGACACAAAAACCCTTTAAGAAGACAGCCAAAAAAAAAAAACTCTGATACTATTAAAAGAACCTACAAAGATCTTAAAGGCTTGAACAGCTTTATGTTTATTAATCTAACGAAGAGACGTGACAAAGTGTCTTGACTCAGATCTGAAACTGAACCAAATGGCTCTAAAGTATGTAGAGCCCTGCTTTAACCCCTGGGATACGTCTTAAATTTAAATTTGAAATTTAATTTAAATGTAATAAAGTCTCAAAAATGAGCTGAGAAAATGGGTAAATAAAAAAAATTATCAATGTTTTTTTGATTGTCTGATATATATATCAAAAGCTTGGTTCTACGGTAACGTGTTAGGTTCTAGGTTCTTACATGGTAGCTGAGTGCAGGTTGGACAGCCTCATGTCTGTTGTGTTCTTCAACTCATCCACGGGCGAAACGAACCCGTCCACCTCCTCGTCCATGTGGTCCAAGATGCTGAGCATGCTGAGGTCGCTCTCCACCGTCATTCTGAACTGAGTCTTGGTGTCGCCGTCGTCCTCCGAGCCGTCTTCCTCCTCCTGCAAAGACAAGTCGAGGCGGGGCGTTGAAAGGATCGAACGCAAACACACCAGAGAGCTGCTCAAACACTGCCGTGTGAAGGAGTCCAAACAATGTTAGTCTGCAGCAGGTGTGAGTCAAATTCAATCCGACTGGCCCCGTTTGTGAGACACGGAGGCTATTCCTTTACAAGTAACTCATGGTTTCTGCGTCCGCCTGTAAATTTAGCCTGAATTCTGAACATGTGGAAAGATTTCAGAGCTGAACTAACGCAGAGGCGGAAACCATGAAGGGGGTTTAGTGTGCATGGAAGGAGGTAAGTTCTAGACGTGAAGATGTAATCCTAAATTTTAGACAACTGTCTGAGTTGATTTCTGAGTAAATCAAGTGAATCACAACAACCAGCAGCTACTGATTTGAACATCTGTACAGATGCTGGTGGCAGGAAACAGGCGGCTGCCCAATCAACAGGCAGCAATCAGGCGAGGGGAGGGGGGATGCGAGTAAATCAGGGAGTTGAGAAGGGATTGGAGGACAGCAGGGCGCTGAAGCTGCAGCAGCTCTTCACCTTGATATCATCGAAGAAGAGTGCGGTTTCACCCTCAATTATGGGCTGAAGGAGGGGACCTCTGCACTTGCTGGAGGGGGAGCCCTGTGGTGACGGTCAAGAAGGAGGAGTTAACTACACTGAGACGCTCACCGAGGCTTATTTATAGCAAAACCACAAGAAAGCCACGCGTGGCTCCATCCCTTCTGTTTCTTTACACCTTCTCGAGACTTATTTCGCTCCTTTTTTCCCATGCATCATTACAAAAACTAAACTATCCAAACATTATAAAATAAGAAATTCTTTTTGTTAGCTTTTTTTAGCCTAATAAAGTTGATCCGTGCATAAATATGCATGCTAATCTCTGGCTGTGGGTCCCGTCTGCATAGTAAGGATTAGAGTTGTAGATTATACAAGTCCTTAATGCAGATCATAACTTACATAATGCAGAAAAAAAATCTAAGCATGACTAGAAAGATAAAAACAGTTATTACTTTAGAAGCAATAAACACGAACCATAAAGTCACCGTTTCATTCATTTGCGACACTTACAATGACGGGGATGGTGGTGGCTCTGCACAGGATCTGCTTCACCAGGCGGTATCTGTCGTACAGAGGCTTCATGATCTCCCGCTCGCTTTTGGTCACCTGAGGGAGGAGAATAAATAACCAGAGGTTAATGGATTTACTGACATTTTTCCCCCCGTTTGCTTGCAGACTAAAGGTTAAAGCCCCAGCTTTAATTACGATTATTCTGTTTTTAGGAAATAAATTATTGTGTTATTTTCTAGGACAGTTTCTGCAGAGAGGCAGGAGTTCATTAGAAATTTGCCTCAGAGTTGGGGGCGGGACTGTTGGTGTGGAGTAAGCCCACCCCGACTTCCCGTCATCATCAGAAATGCAATTTGAAGCTTAGTTTTCTTTATGCATGTCCGCTGTCAGGAGAAAAATTCCACAAGGACATGTTAAACAAATTTCGTTGGGAGTGGGTCTTTAAAGAAAACGACAGCTGCTGCACCACGCCCCACTGCAACCCCCGCCGCCCTTTGTTCAGACAATGGAGGTCATTTAACACAATTCAGTGGGGGTCACTGTGTGAGGAATGAGCAGAGGGGTCAGCCGCAACCAGGGGATTAAAGGAAACTGCAGCCCAGTTCGGTCCCCACAGTTAATATAGATTGTTTTTGCAAAGGGCTGAACTGTAGCGTTCATAAATAAAACTGAATCGATCCAGTTAACAGAGGCATGTTTGCAAACACGCTGTTTTTTTTCTGCCTCGACACACAGTATAGGTCATAATCCCCTGAGGGATGGCGGCTGGCAGGAGATGAGAGTCATGACGTGAGAACGGGTTTGTTTACATGTGGAGGCGGACTTACCGGTCGGCCGTGTATGCTCTCGTAGTAAAGAAGAGCTTTCTGCAGGGCGACTTTCTCCAATCCGATTTGGTCACGTGTCATATCCTGTCAGCAGAGGAACTGAGTCAACGCATTTGATGGCACCAGAGTGCTGCAACACAAGCCGACCTCTGTGACATAAAGGCCTTTGCAGAGCTGCGAGTAGCGAGTTTTTACCTTGATGTCTTCAGGGCGGTTCACCTCCTCTCTCTTCTCCTGCAGCTTCTTCACAATAGACTCCAAAGTGCTCTCCACCGGCGGCTTCGGCGCCTTCTCCTGCTGGGACTTCCTGTCAAGCTGCGAGCCGAAGCTCTTGGGCAGCGTGTTACTGCGCTGGCGTGTGACGGGAGGAAGATCCTCCTCCGACTTCATCAGCTTTTGTTCTGGTGAAAACAGCTTGCGTTATGGCTCGCTTGAGTCCATCTCTCGTGCTGAGGGGCCATCAGACTCACCTTTTAGCTCTTTACGGAGCCGAGCTAGTTCGTTGACCCATCTGAGCACCTCCGGGTTTGCAACTTTATCACTATGGGATGGCTGCAGGGAAAGGAAAGGGGATTCGACAATAAGATGACTGCAAAGACAGTATCCTCAAAGAGTGTGGGAGCTTTGTGATCATCGTTAGTGATTACCTACCCTGTATTTACGGTCCTCCTCAAACCTCTCCTCGTACCGTTGGATCTTCTTCTTCAGTATGTGAATTCTCTTTGTGAGCTGGGCAGAGGTTAGCTCCTCCCGGTCATCATCTCCAGAGCCCAGAGATGAACTCCTTCTGCGACTGGACGTGGACAAAACCGCACTGTAAGCGCTGACCATTCGTCAAAATCACAACGCGCGAAACTTCATCCTCGTACCTGACAAACGAGTGTGCGTTTGGCGGGGAAGGAGGCACTTCTGTGTCATCCAGGTACTGCTGGCTCTGTTCGTAGGCGTAAAAACGAGGGGAAACCATGGGGTCGCTGTCCTCCTCCAGGAGCTGGCGGATCAGATGGCCCCCTGTGTGGGGGGAGAGCCGAGCCTCCTCGCGATCCATGCTCTCTCTGTGTAGCGAGTACGCTGGGGCGGGTTCTATGCGATGACATGCAAACAAATCCACAGGATTTTAATCCTAGTACGCAGAAAACTCAAACTAGATTTTTTCCAGTGAAATTTTTTGCAGAAGTAGAACTAAAAATGAAAGATGGCTGGTTTTCATCACTCCAAAGACAAAAAGGCAAACCACACCGATTTTACTCTGCTGTTTGAGAGAATTTAAATAGCTTTTTACATCTTATGTTAAAAGTCAAGCAAGAAA
The DNA here is from genome assembly GCA_036245035.1 of Adrianichthys oophorus. Classification (NCBI taxonomy): domain Eukaryota; kingdom Metazoa; phylum Chordata; class Actinopteri; order Beloniformes; family Adrianichthyidae; genus Adrianichthys; species Adrianichthys oophorus. The sequence goes on along the minus strand of BSAI01000119.1, from coordinate 8,873,244 downwards.
AACTTTGTTGAACACTGAGCAGATCCTGTTTTTACAACACGCCCCAACCTCCTGCCTTTCTCCTCATCTCCTAGTTACAGTCTTTGGTAATAATTATGTCTGTAGAAAATAACCACGAAGACACCCCTGACAATCCCTAGGCTATTAATAAAGCCAGCATCTCTGCGGGATAATGTCAGGGCGTGATCCCTGTTGTGAAGCCTTGTAATGAGCCTGTTAAAAAAAAAAAAAAAAGAATAATTCTGTTTCCATGCTGCGTGATGACAAAACAACATAAAACATAGACAGAACAACAACTGGGTTGTTCATACAATGTTTTTTGTAAAAAAAAGAAAAAAAAAAATTGAGAAAACGGTGCCAAAAGCTCCGCATGACTTCTTTTGTGAGAATCGTGACAAAAAACACACACGGAAGATCTAGTGTTGGAATACACTGAGCCGTGGTTGCACGCACAGCATAGATGGAGGGAATAAAAACAAGCGCTGAAGGAAACCAACTGTCTTTGCAAACACCCCAAGTGTCAGCATACAAGTGAGAAAATATGCATATTTTTTTATCTGAGGTGAATGGAGATCTGTGGGGACTGGATTTAGCTCAAATTCCACTTTTGGTGCCCCCAGAGGTCTACCTTTAATTCCTGATACGTGCAGTTTATCAAGCCACCCCCCCCCATCTCTGGCGCGTGAGCTCCGGCAACCTCCATCCCTCTGAAAGTCTGCTTTGAGGCCCAAGCTTAGCTCACACTAGCTGGGCCCAGTAAGACTCTGTGGCATTCCAAAATAATCTTTTAAATCAACCACTTGCTGATGGTTCAGGATTAACCAAATTAAACTGAAACTGAACAAAACACTTGCCATTTCAGAAAAGGTTGAGTGTGCACCAGACACTGGGTAGTTATGTCCCAGGTTGTTCAAGCATGTTGCTGTGCACGAGAAAAGGTCATTCAGACAGCCGACTCGTTCTTTGGTGCAGCGAGGCTTTTACTGTTGCAGCAACTTGGACCGGCATTGCTTTGTTATGCAAAAGAAAAATGAATTTCTTTTTTAAACAATGCTACTTTATTTATAACACCAGCTTGACGGTTGATGTGAATTTAAGACTTTAAAAGTCAAGATGGATCAGCAACACATACCAGGTCACAAGTTGAGCACTGTCCTGGAGTGGACTAGCACCAAGGTCGTTGTTTAACACTCCCATCCATCCACAGGATGATTATTACAGCTTGATTCCCTCAGTAACCATTTCATATATGTAGTTGTAATTTCTTCTATGGCAGACCTAGACTCCTCTGATGCCTGAAAGTCACCTTGAAAACATCTCTTTTAACCTGCTTGTCACAGTCCCATCATGCAGTGCAACGCTGGACTACATTTTAATATGAATTATGTATTCAGAACGCAGTAAAAGGAAGGGCAATATCAAAACTATGCATATTAGGATTGAAATCCAGGCTTTCATGCAAATAGTGAAACTTATGCAGTTGGCAGCAGCTTTTTCTTTCAAGTTTTTGCACACAGACAAATGTTGTAAAAAAGTGGTTTTCAGTGTGGCCGCTAGGGGGCTCTACGTGTTATGCAATTAAGCGTCCTTCTCATGATGCAACAGCGGAGCTCTAAAAGAAGGTAGGTTTTTCTTTGCGCCACAAGTGCATGCGGGAGAGTGGTGGGGACATACAGGCGTGCGTTCCACTTTGCTTTCACGCACACCTGAAGGATGAACCCGCGTGTTATAATCTACGCAACGGCTCGGCTATCATTTCAAGTGGTCGCCTCCTCTGTGTGCAAACGCTGCACAAACCCACACACAAAGCTATAGATTGTGGTGGGGAAACATAAAGGTGAAATGTTTGAGTTCAGGTCGTTTAGAAGTCTCCCGTCCAAACAGACATCAACAAAAGAGAAGTGTACGCGCCCCCTCCAATGCGCATGCGCGGGCATTCAGGGCAACAACATGCAATTTTTTCCTTGAGATGTAGCACTTCTCTCCCTTCAATCCATCTCGTGTTACTTTAAAACTCTAAATACTAAGCATTTATGACACAAATATAAAGCTTAGCAAGAGTGTACCATGTTTTTACAGCTAGCTTTAATTAAATAGCAACCCACGCGCGCCACCAACGACAAAAACTACAGCTGCAGGTTTTTTTTGTTGTTTGTCACACAGCAGACTTTAAAGTCCCCCCAAAAGGTATTTTTAGGCCATACAATAAAATAAAAATGTTAAATGGTAAGATAAGCACCTAATATAATTTTGGGAACATGAATGTATAATAAATAAAGCGAGATTATCCACCATCACCCGCTTTCTGCTGCTTTTAGAAAGAGATCGTGAATAATTAATTCAGTTAGAGGAGCATGTGAGGCTGCAATAGGAAGAGAAGGAGGTGTGCAGCTGCCCCCCCCCATGTTAATATATTCTTATTATTCGGAAGTAAGTAAAAAAATAGTCACATTTCGTTATAAGGCGAGTATTAACTATATTTGGAGGAGCAGCCTCACCTCCCCAGCAGTCCTCGGTCAGCGCTGTCAGGTCGAGCCGAGGCACGTCCTCGCAGCTCGTCTTCTCCCGGTCCGGGTCCGAGCCTCGTACCTCCACGCCCCCGACCCTCGCCGTGTCACAGGTAACGGGCGACTCCTGAATCTTCATCCTTAACGCCTGCACAACCATGAGAGTACAGAGAGTAGGGCTCAACAACAACCTTTAGTGTGAAAACACTGTCTTTAAGTGAAGGCGAGACACACTCTCCCTGAAAGCCCCGCCCCTCCGCAAGCGGTGTCCTCGGAGCTGATTGGCTCCCTCCGGGGGCTCAAGCTAACGCCCATCCGTTGTCAGCTGCGTCTGACAGCAGGAGCTGCTGGGTTCCCGGCTCGCTGCCCCCTCCCGCGCCAGTAGCTTTCCTCTCTAGTCTCTGTAGAGTCTATCATGCGAGGATTCAGATCACCGCATGTTTGATTCGCGGCGGCCGGGGCGTGGGGGAGGGGCCTCCGGCCAGTGGGAGGGGCTTGCTCGCTGGACAAGAATGCACACAATGTGCGCTGGCACACGTAGCCTGATTCCAGGATGTACTTTCTGTTTGCATCTGCACGTCACTGTACCCATCACACATATAAGAGTTTAAAGATAATATTCTGGGCTTCACTGACTAAAGTAAAAATCCTCAATTTCCTCGGTTCATAAAGGAGGTGAAACTATTTCTTTGAAAAATGTTTTTTGTTTTTTTTTTATCTACTAAACCTCTAAGATAAAGGCTGTAAGCACAATAAAGAAGCCACGTCTTTCAGGAAAGAACCAGTTAGATCTGCCCAAAGCAGGCTGGTTATGGTGCAGTCCCACTCAGATCCTCTTTTGATCTGTTGTAAAAGCATTCCCACTGGTGTTTCTGGGCAAAATCAAAGACTGCATCGCTTAAAGTGAATTAAGTGAGTTTGTGTCCCCCTGATGAGCCGGAAAATTTTTTCAGTCTGACTTCATCCAAGCGGACCCTGGTCCTGGAACTGCTGACCCATCTTTCAAGGTGGTCTTGGTTTATTTCCAATCGGACTGAGCTCTGGTTCACTCTGAGTTTCCTCAGTCTGAACAGCTTCCATGCTCGGAGAGGAGCAACCGAACAGCTACCGTAGCCGGGAAACAGAGAGCCGCCGACAAACGTGGAGCAATGATGAGACACAGCGACTCATTAACATTTAGTTGGATGAATGCAGGCCCATGAGAACAGCTTTTAACGTGATCCACATTGCTTTTTACACTGTTTTCATGACAATCTAAATGTCACAAACACTTATCGGCTTAACTTCTTAGCTGTTGTCTACTCAGTAACTGCTTTGCAGCATGTTGCATCGGATATTGATACAGACGATCAAAAATTGGTCAGTGAAATATAAAGTTAGAATACGGGAACTATCCTGACAAGGATTGCAAAGAGCAGGAGTTCCATTATTCCTTCTCTTGTTGCTTTGTCCCGCCTTTGTAATTCCGTGCATTGGAATAGGGTGAAACAGGGAGCTTGTGGTCTGCGGTCAATTGTAGCACCTACATCACAGCTACAGGCTTTTTCCAGCGGCATTGTATGAAATGCAATTTTAATCTTACTTTTCTTTATATGTGTCCTCCATCATGAACATGTTAACAACACCAAAAACACAATTTTCATGGGATTGTTTTTGAGAGCTGGTGTGCTGGATTGTTGCAAAGAAGCACAACATTTATTAGGTGAGTGTGTGTGTTTGGGCTGCCGAGGGTGGCTCAAGGCCAAGTTCTCGGAGTAATCAAGTCCCCTCAGCTGTTGCACAGGAAGCAACACTGACGTGAGGTGAATTTTTAACCCATTGCCCGGCCAAAACGTGCAGGCTGTGACCGACAAACTCTTACAATTTCCCCTGCTCGGCACTCACTGTCCTCGCTTGATGTAAAAAAATCTTCTACTGTGTGCAGTTACACCGCTCTCTTTAGTCAACACGTGCTTTATTACAGATCAACAGCCAAGAACATGCACATTCATTGCAAAATTATACCCACTATTATTTTTAACACTTTTCTACTAATTTTAGGTGAAATTTCTTTCTTTAATGTTATTTATACCCAAGAAAGGTGGTGTTACAGTTAAAATTCAAGTTTTCCTTGTTTTTGAGCATGACTGCGATAGTTGCTTACAGCCTTCCCCCCATCCTATTTAAGGAGTCTGTTTTGGGATATTTACTTTTGGAGGAGGTCACTTTCCATGACAATATGATGTACAGGTGCAAGCATGGTCAGTTGCTTTAGCATTACCCTGGTAAAAATGATCTAGTATTGAATATAGTACTGAAGGCATTTCATTGCAACTGCATGCGTTCTCTCTGTGTTCATAACCGTGTAAATAAGAGTCTAAGAGTTATGGTAGTTCAAAGAGTATTTAGGTGTCGCTGGCAATATTTCTAGTGTTAAAGGGTTAAGAGTTCATGTACAGTTTTATTTGCCAAGCTAACTTACTCGAAGAAACCATTGACTGTAAATAGGAATTATTATTATTATTATTATTAGCAATATTTTAAAGTTATAAACTGACTGATCAGATGCCTCAGTAAAAGCACGTGCTGCCCGCTGGCACCACCTCCAGCATTTGATTGACAGATTTTCCTGAGGCACTTTCAAAAGAAGGAAGTGTGTGGATTGGCGACAGTAGTTGCCATAGAAACGTTGACTCGGACCAATAACTGCGATTGGCTCCAAATGACAGAGCACATATCCCAGAAAAATAGCGACTAATTTGGCTTCATTTCACCGGAAGTAAGGCATTTTCTATAGGTGACGTCACACCCGGCTGCGTCTTATTTCTATTTACAGTCTATAGAAGAGACCGAGGATCAGGGGATCTCATGTTGAAAGCAGTGAGAAAGGCAAGAACCAAAATAAAAGAATATGCTTTACAATAAGTGTGAACTTTTTCAGTAAATGCAAAATATAATGGTGTAAAGGTAAACAATATTGGGATTTAAAACCACTTTAGGTGGGCTCTTTGAACATCCATGAATTCATCCATCTTCGGAACCCCCTGTGTTCATTTCATGGTTACAGGACTGCTAAAGCCAACCCAGCTATTGTTGCGTGACGGCAGGGTACACCCTGAGCAGGTCGCCAAACTGTTTGCAGGGCTCTTTGAACAGCTATTTAAAAATAACTTGTGAATTTCATATTTCTCGCATTACAGGGTGCACCAGATTAAAAGGTGCACTGTCAATGAATGGTCTATTTTCAAACTCATGACACACACATATATATATATAAAATGTAATTTATAAGTAAGGCGCACCAACCATAAGGTGCATTAAGCGAGACACGAGTCAGAGAAAAGTCTGTCAGTCATACGTTCACGGTAACTGTAGAACTTTTTTCTAACACACTAAATGTTACTGGAAGTCACGTTAGCATATGCCTATGTTCTGATTAGCCTATGTTAGCATATTCTGATTAGCCTATGTTAGCATATTCTGATTAGCCTATGTTATCATATTCACAATGCCTTTTACTCCCAACCATGCTTGCAACACATAGAAAACAGACCGATACCGCTAAAACAAACATTACTGTGACTACCAATCTTGTTAGTAACAAGTACAAAAAAACACAGTCTGACTCAGCTACACGTTAGCGGCGCTAGCGTGTTCAAAATAACATCCAAACGACAATTGACAACGTAAAATTACTTTTTGTCAGAGCGGCAGGTACCTCTCTCAAAGTTGCATTGACATTAGTAAGCACAACCAGAATGTTTCCATTTAAGACTCGCTGTCATTTAAAAAAAGGCTTTTAAGTGCACCTTATAGCGCGAGAAATAGAGCAATAGTAAAACATTTGAGCCATTTGTTTTAAAGTGATCAATCTAACTCTGAATGTCTTAACACATGAACACCCCCTTGGTTTGTCATTGTTTAAACAAATAAAAAACGAGTAAATGCTGTTTAATGATGGTTCTGTTTCACTTCATTGCTCTTCCCAAGCATGGTAAAAAATCAACAAGTTGGCTGTAATTACCAGGTGAAAAGATGTTGAAAGCGTTTGTGTGAAACGCTGCAGTGCATCTGAAAACTGCTCCAGAGGGAAGCATGCAAGTCAGCATGAGTGCAGATGTTACAGCTCCCATCATCCAGATCCACGTGTGCACAAACACACACACTCACAATCATGTGCTCAATCACTTGACCCAGGATTGGCTCGGGCTGCAGTCACTGAAATAACACTGCACGTTTGTGCTTGTGGTAGGGTTGGAGTATAAATTATTAGACAATGATTAAACCACAGGCTCACACACACAGAGTGTACAAACAAAGACATGGACTTCTGCTTAACTTGCAAAAAAGAGATTCGTACAATCACATGCACAAACATTATGGGTCAATTTTTAAAGAGAGCTGCTATTGATGGTACATCCTCTAATCTGAGTCTGGCTGTGAACACACACTCGAGCCTAGAACCTCACGTACATCCTCAGATATATTACCCAAACACTACTAAACTCTATCCAGACTCATGGACATTTAAGGTCTAGGTCTAAAATGAAAACCTTTCTAATCCTAAAAGGGTCTTAATATTCAGATCCTGCCTATAAACAAGATTTTTATTAAAACACGTAAACAAAATTGATCTTAGAATTTTAGAGGAGAATCTTTTGACCCACATCCTGTTACTCTGACCTAAACCACATGTGCAAAAAGCTCCAGTTATTTTAATATTAGTGTTATTTTTAAAACACAAACTTTATTGTAAAAGTCACAGGATATTGTTCTTCAGGACTTTAGGGATCGATCGAGAAGACGTGTGTTTGCTCATCTGAGAAGCTTTTCAGATAAACCTTTAAAATCCCGAAGAACAGAAGATAACATGAACTTGATGAATTTTTACAGACATGATCATCAAAGTGTTACAGTCCCCAAACACTCGGTTTTTGTATCATCCCTAATGATCAGATTTGTTTTTTTGAATACTGGAAGTTATTTGTTTATAAAATATTTTTAAATCCCATTATCCACAACATACATTCTGAAAACAGCTTTGTAAATAAACTGGACTGCTTTAGTCAATCTGGAACTGACTGAATAAAAGCATGGCCAGGATAAACACGAAGTGACACAAATATCTGAAAGAGAAGAAAAACCTCAAGAATAAAAACAAAAAACAATATCTAAAAGAAAAGCGTTATTTTTAGAAAAATATAATTGTTTTTAGTGGTCTGCTATTACAGGCACACCAATGAAAAGAAGACTTAATACTCTATGTAGCCTTTTAGCAGATTGACACGTAAAAATGTTGGTCATGGCATAACCTAACTTGAATCACATGCAAGTATTGACTTTTGAGTTAATTACAGATGAAACGAAATGCAATAGTCACAGTGTGTGTGTGTGTGTGTGTGTGTGTGTGTGTGGTCAGTGGCACGAACCATTTTTTATTTTAACAAATGATTCACTTAACCTTTTACACTGACAACAGTTGTGTCAACCAAACTGCAAAGAAGGGAACAATGGCAGTGTGGGAGATTATTTTTCTGAAGATTGTCCAAAATTGAATCGAATGTGTTCAAAAATAAAACTTTATCATGTAAACATCTGTTTGGCTCATAGGTCAACCCAATCTTCAGCATTTTAAACTAAGCTCTGTACTGTAAGTACATAAAGTACTCCGTGTGCTCTTTCATCATCTTCAGCTTCAAAACATCAGAAAGACTGGTGACTTTAAATGGACAGTGGTTGTTTCTGAACGCCAGTGAAATATTTCACATATGCACAAACTGATATGAACACTCATCAAAGCATGAGGTCATCAAGACCAGATCTGCCTAGTAATTAGCCAAACTTAAAGAGTTGTAAAAAGCCAAGCTGATGGAAACACATGTCTGTCATGCTTCTGATGCAAACCGAGCACACACGACCAGCTGGGAGGAAGCTGCACAAGCCTTCGTTCAGAGATCTGCGACATGCCTGCTCCAGATGGCAGCTTAGTGGCACAGTGTGGGTGTGGTGACAGAGAGGCAGCCTGCCCTGCAAACTAAAATCCATCTGGTCCGCTCAGAAAAGGACTCTGCATATTAGTTCAGAACTGCACAGCTTTATTCTGTGTCTGGATTGACACTAGAGGTGAGCAGATGGAGAAAACGCTTCTGAATCCTTTTGTCTTTTTGTTTTGTACTGCTAAAGAGAAATGTCTATGTGGTAAAAACTGCTTAAACAATCATTCATGTTCTTTTTAGTTTAGCTGTTTTCCTCACTAAGGATGCATTCGTTCCCAATAATCCAAGTTGATGTGTAAAATGTATTGACAACCTTTGCTTCAGTCATGATTGAGACTTGCACATCCACCCTTAACTATCATTTAAAATAAAACACATTTTAACCAGGTTTCCATTTTTGAGGGGATTGCTTACTTTTGTTTATTATCTCCTTTCTTTTCATGGAACAACAATCAACTCTCCAACCTGCATAATGCTGTGAAAAAGCCCATATGATATTGGAGGAAAGACTTAAGAGAAAAATTCCTACCTGTGAAGCAAATCCAAGACTGTTTTTTCCCGTAAAATAATTCCTGGAGGAACAAACACACATAAGCAACACATCTTTGAACAGGTTGGCAGTATTTTACTGACACCTCAAAGCTACAAAACACTCAAAAATCGAACTTTGACGCATGAGAAATAAGATGGATTTGGATGGAAAAACATCAAAACTGTATGTAGTAGCATTTAAATGTCACTTTATTTTAGAATTTGTTTCAGAAGATTGATTAAAATACAAAAAACGTTTGTATTTTGCAAAACAAAAACAAGGCTGGTTGTTTGTGTGTTGAAACAAATACACTTTTGAATTAAATATCGATTGTATCGATTAAAAAAAGTGTTTTCTTTATTTTCTTAGAAATACAGGTTCACAAAAAAATGAAAGCCAGTGAATAAAGTGAACATGCAGGTCATGCAAACACTGTTATCAGAATGTTGTTTCTTTTTTTTTTTTTTTTTTTTTTTAAAGAGGTCAGTACATGCTAACATGTACAGCTAAACAGTGACAGAAAAAAACCCCAGAGAGGAGCTAAAAATGGAACATTTACCCTTTGTGAAGAGTGTCCATGTAATCTTCATCTGGTCTTTCATCAACAGATTCTCTAGACTGCAACAAAAAAAACAACATATCTTTGACTGAACTGATGTCAGTAAAAAACTAAACAAAACAAAAAAGTAACACGTTTAATGTAGGACCCGTTGTCTTGCTTTACAGCTTCTTCCGTCTTTCCCGTTGCTTTACTCAACATTCAGTATTTTATGGGGTTAATTAGTAAAATGGTTTTGGATTTTTTTCTGTGTGTTTTCAAGCATTTTTTTTTCCAAAATAAATCCCTAAAAAACACACAAAGACACTAAAAGTCAGTTATAATAAATCATCAGATATGTATTTATACAACTTTCATGCAACTTTACTGTGAAGATTTAGTCAATTCTAACCCAACAGGACGGTTTGATTTAATCGATTGATATCTTTTTATATTCAAACCCAAAATAAAATAGTCAGATAAACACGACAAACAGAAAATGACACAAAAAAGGAGCGGGTAGAAGAAAAATCATATTAATTCTCACCCCCATGTATTTTTTGTTTACATTTTTACACATTAACTACATAATCATTATTTCATTTAAACTCAAAAGAATAATGAAACAAAAGCGTTAAAGATACAGATCGCGTCACGTAGTTCCATGTAATCAGATTTCTTATAGGGAATAAATAATCAATGTTTTCATGAACAGTATGCACGGCTGACTCAACAGGATATTCCCAGCTGGTTTCAGGCATTTGATTAGATATTTAGATGAAAGAAAATGCGTTTTCACATTTTGAGTTAAGTTTAATCTTTGATTTAGTCAGGATTTAGGTCCAACCCCCTCTAGAGAGTGCACAGCTGTCAATAACAGTGGAACCAATTTAATAGTTTTGTATAAATTGGTCTTAACGTTTGAGGAAACACCTCCAGAAGCTTTGATCGGTCTGGATGGCTCCTGACCTAAGGGGCTTATATTCTCTAACACAGCTGTTCTGGCCAAAAGGCACAGCTCCTGTCCTCTGTTATCATATGTCATTTGTGCTGTTACATAAGAGGCAGCCATGGCAGGAAAAAAAAAAACAGCAATCCGCCCACGTTATGATATCAAATAGGAGTTAAAAGCTAGGTTCTAATACATTCCTAAGATGCACTTGTAGTCCAAGCAGCTGTTCCTCTTTTTTTTTTGTTTCTCATTAGAAGAATAGACTAACCATCTTTTTCGTGAAGTATTTATACAAAGCATGAATAAACTTTCATATGCAATGTATCACCAAGGCCCAACTTGAGTGACTCAAAGGTTTTAATAATTTTATGTAAATTAGAACTTTAATCTGATTGGTTAGCATTTAATTAACATGTTTAAATAATAATCTGATAATATGATGTGACAGATGGTCTGCTAACCAGCACCATCTGGAAAGCCCAGATGGGAAAAAGGTGTTTGAAGAGGTGCGTTGGTTCCTGACTAAACAACCATTTGATTTTTCAATATCTGTTGCGTTTCAGGTTTACCAAATCAGACTAACCAGATGATGCCCGGTTTTATTGCATGGTGATCATGCAAAATAAAACTGATGCAATAAAGATAAACATGTAACTAATTAAATAAAAAGAAAAAATCTAAATGTTTAAATGAATAGGAATGCTTGAGATTTGTGGCAAACACTTATGTGCATCACATCAGAGAGGAAAAAGTCTTAATTATCGTTTCGATTGCAACTTAATTGATAACAAAATGTCAAATAAGGGTCTAAAAAACAATGACCCCAAAGAGTTAAAACTGGATTTATAATTGGAAACAGGGATATGACATGATCAAAGATTACTGGTTTTAAAGTTCCACTGATGGTAGAGACAATAGTGTGTGCATTGTAAAGTACGAGTCGATATTTTATAGAGAAGCTTAGAGAAATGTATTTATTTATATACATTTTTTAAATATATGCACTTTGAAAAATGATCAAATGCCCACATTTTACAGAAACATAAGATAATGTGAAACCCTTTGCCAATTTGTGATCATAACTCCATATTCCAGAACACCCAATTCTGTAGCACCATAGAGTGTTCACTGATTAAAATAAAAATAAGACAAACAATTGTTATTACTTTCATTATATTAAATGTATGTTCCTCTAAATGTTATCAATGTAAAAAATTTTGATTGCCACAAAACAAGGTTTGTCAAATGATGCCTTCTGTTATTTCTGGACTAACATTTGATAAAAGCATCAGTCTGTTCCTTCAGCTTTAGTATTACATTCCAGCTGCAGCTAACCACCCACCTATAATTTGAATTGACATTTGGAGGACTTCTAGAAAGACTAACAATCAGCATGACTCTGCTTTTTTTTTTTTTTTTTTTACATGAACAGGTATCACACTTCAGACTGCCTCTTTCTTCTCTTAACTGCCAAAGCATTAACAGTCGTCCAAAAAACACCCGTTTGCATCAGATTCAGAGTAAAAAGAAACAAATTGTGCTGGTACTTCAGGATTTAGGAATGGACAAGAGGTTAAAAAGTGTTTGGACTCACTGTGTGGTCGGCCTGGTTTTCAATGAGCTGGACTGTCGTTGGGCTGTGTGAAGACTTCCTGGACCTGGGGATTTGTTCAGAAGTGCCACTCTGACTTCCCTGTGAGACCTCACTTCCAACTGTGTCCTCTACCAAGCTGTTTGAACTTCTGCCAGCGCTGGACGGAATGTTTTCTTTGTTGTCTGTTCTGGTGAATGCAGCTCTGTTCTCAAACAACAACAAAAAAGTAACATCTACCTTCAATGACTTATTTTTGGTCTGTCTTTATCATCCCGACAATGACTAAAATGCAACATCTTCAAGACACCAAATGCCAGGGTCCTGCTGGTAGCTTCTTTATATCTTGTTAAGTAGATAATGTGCTGCTCAGCATTTGTGTTAATTCTGTTTATGATCCACATTCCTCCTGACATTCTCTGTGTTCACCAGACACTTTTCTAATCCCCCATGCTACCAATCTGTAATATCTCTATCAACAAAGATTAGCTTCTCACTAGGATGACAAGCCTTTAAAAAAAAAAAAGTCTTTGGGCTTGCTTTATCAAAAAGCGCTATTTTTTTCCATGAGTGCCTGAGATTAGGCTTTGAATAAAGATATTATCCAGGCTTAATAATGTGTCCTTTAAAGATTAATTAAACTTAATAATGAACCCATGAAGATGTGTAAATCAAAGTTTTTTTCTGATATGAGACTCTACTCTGGAAACAATAAGCTTAAAGTACCATTCTGATCATTTTTTGATCTATTTTAAAAGTGTCTTTTAATTATGATTATGTTATTTTTAGTCCAGGATTTAAAAAAAACTGTTGCTTTCTAAGACAGTTTCTACTGAATGCCAGAAGTTCATTAGAAATTTGCCCTCATTCCCCATCATCTCTTTGTTAACACTCTTTCCCTCTAGCTTTTGTATAGGAATACCAAGCCATTTTTAAAAATCACAATCTGTCTTTGTCTTAATCTACATAAAAGTGGATGCTCATCCGTTTAGCTGTGAGTTTACCAGTTCAAACTTGTTCCTGTAGCTTGATAAGGGTGTGCCTGAGAATGTCATTAAACATAAGAATATATTACAATTAATATTAGGTTGCACCATTGAGAGGATTTACAGAGACAACATTTTTTGCCAAAAATCCCATTCATGTCGGTTTGTGTTTTCCTACTACATTCACTCAAACACAAATTTGTTAAATAAAAGCCTCTCACACAAAAAATGTCATTTAAAGTGTATTACAATCTGCACACACCCAAAAGATTTTGTTTCAACTATGGTCTCTAATGTAATTTCTATGTTGCAACATGTCTTAAAATTCTGCTTTTAACCTAAACTGTGTTTCAAATGTAAAATTCTGTAGTATCTGTGCCCCACACAACAACTTTTACAACACTAACAAGCGCTAAAACAATTATTTCAAGGAAGAATTGTGGTTGCTGCTTCACACAGATGGCTGCTTTTATGCCGATACCATCAACTGTACCTGCTTTTTTCTCGGAGTCCCAGTCCCTCTTCCTGTTGTTCCCTTTGGCGCCGGCGTCTCTGTCGTGCAGTTGGCTTCACCCTTGGGCTTGAAGGACACGTGGTGAACTCACAGCTCTCCTGAGGTTGCTCAGCTGTTGTGTTTGCACCAAAGACGTGCTGCTCCACTGCTGAGCGAATGGTTTGGTCTAGAAAACTTTTAGGGAAACAAAATTGGATTAGATAAAAGTAATGAATAAATAAATACTCATTTGCAATACTGCATTGCTATCTCTGACTAAAAAAAAACAAACAAACATACTTTGTTGTGTCTGGTTTGCAGCGGACAGGGTGGAGGTGGTTGCTGAGAGGAAAACAAGAAGAGGGGGGGGTGTTAATGCTTCCGAAACAAGTGGTCACAACAGGTCACTGAGCAACTCTGAAAATCCCCCTGGGGCTTTAGGGGCTGGTCCTGTATGATCCAGGCATCTACGTGCCTGTGTGAATGTTAACCTCAGCTGGGATCAGGCTTTAAGTGGGTCCTCTGAGAACGAGGTGGTTGGTTTCTATGGCTACCAGAGTGTCCACAGGCAGAATTTGCAGCGTTACCTCCAACCAGTGACGTCATGTATAGTTTAAAAAAAAAAAAAAACATAGGTAGGTCTTTTGGAGGGCAATAACAGTAATTAACAGATGAAATGAAAGGACTGGAGGCTGATGCTGCGATTTCTATTCATAAATTAAAATGTAAAGCTTTTGTTTTTATATTTTAGTCAGGAATCGCTGAGTGCACCCTTTCAAGTACGGGAAGTGGTAGTTTTGTTAAAAGAGAGAAACATTCTTTCATCTGATCAAAAAAATATTATTTAATGGATTTAAACAATAAACTTTTCAGACAATATTTGTTCTTTTCTGCAACATTCATTTGCATTGATTTCAACATAATGCAAACATGTTAATTAAATATGTTTGGGACTTACATTTAATTTCTTATTTGGTTTCAATTTGACAGCAAGAAACTTTTCTTTATAGTCCCACTTCGATCTATTTTAAAAGCGTTCCAATTATTCACTCAATCATAATTAGCATTTTTAGCTAAAATAAAAAGTATGTGTAATTTTCTAGAACATAGTTTATGCAGAGCGGCAAGAGTTCACTAGAAATTCGCCTCCGAGTTGTGGTAAACCTGATGTCATTTCCCATTACCACCATAACCAGGAAAATGAAGATGTACAAATAGATGTACGATGTATTAGTTTACAAGTGGATGCTTAAGAAAGGAGCGGAGCAGGAAGCTCATAGCCCACCGATATTAGTCGTTGCTACAAACTTTTTCGAACCATTTTTCTTATCTGCTCCTTATTCACAACAATTCGAATAAAGAAATACTCAGAAATGCCATTTTAAGAGGAATTTTCTTTATATACGTCTAAGAACATGAAAACAACCCAATTTGTATTGGAGTGGGTCTTTACTATTTTGACACTCAAAGAAAAACTTATTAGCAGAGAAGTCCGAATATTGCAAGCTATAGAAATCTAGCCTTGTAAATAATCAAATTCGAAAATTAAATTTGAAGACAACTTCTGGCAGGACAAATGTACATGTCTTAGTTATATTTAAATTTAAAAAAATCTAGAATTAAGAGAAATTTAAATAAAGGTTAAATGCTGTTTGTACTCAGACTCTGGTGTCGCGCCTGCTTTACCTGGGTCTAAGCTCACTCAGCAGATGTGACAAATAGTTAAAAAAATGTTCTGTAAACAGTTGTGTTAGCAGTGATAGCACACTTTGGCAGTGGTCCATGTCTGGAGCGCTGATAAAAAAAACAGATAATAATGCGTACTCGGTGCAATGTGAAGGTTGTTTCACAGAAGCACTGCAAAACAGTTTTCTGAAAAGCTAAACAAAGACTTCTGCTGTTTTTCCATCGTAATGCAAAGTATTTCAGGTCAGATTACGACTTCAGATTACTTTCAAAAAACAATACGTTGCATCAAGTGAAACAATAAAACAGCTGGAATGTGAGCAGTAAAACTGCCGTAAAGAAATGGGTCTTCAGTTTAGTCAGTAAAATCATGTGTAAAGGATATATTTATGTATCTGAAGAAGCAGGTTAAAACAACCAAAAAAGGGTTTGTTTATAGATGTTCACCTTTGATCATAAGCTCACCAACAAACCTATCAAGAGTTACAAACACACTGGTCATTTATCATAAACTACATGGCAGTGAGATAGGACTGATTCTGAAGCCTTTTAGAACTTTCCAGAACTTGTCCTTTTTATATTGTCACAGCAACACGCAATACAAGGCCTGCATTTATCGGTATTATGTTCATACTCATAACAATCAGGCCTCAGCCTGACTCTTAACATTCTAGTGTAGTTTTAACCTTGACAAGACGGTTTTATGGCTCCCGACCTTTTAACCTTCTGAGAACTAACGGTAAACATTCGTGCATCATTACATTTTAGATTAAAAAAAAAAAAAACAACAAAAAACCTGTAAATATCTTTAGGCTGGAAATCCTAAATGCAACGGAAAAAGCATGTACTGCATGTTTAATGGCAATTTCAGAGAAATGAACGTTCTTAGTTGTTTATATTACAGCAAATAAAGCTTTTGCCATTTAAGTTGGTGCTTTTAAAATCAGCCAAACTATTACATTTGAGGGTTTTTGGTGCTAAGAAATTTTACAAAGTCGCTGTCCTGTATTTTATCATCATGAAATCCTAATACGATAGTGTCCTATCACCCTACATCAGCTTTTTTTTTGTACTTGCTTCCTTGCCAAAGTTGAGTTGTGTTTTTGAAAGTTAAGTGTCACTGCTTGTAAAAATCAAAAGAGAAATATTACGCAGTTAAATTTCAAGCTTCGATGGGCCTTCAGGTTGAAGCAGGACAGAACGAGTCACAGTTTGATGGAAGGATCTGGCATCCTGTCTGCAGTCAACTTTGTTCCAGTGACTTCATTTGGACTTAAGAGGTCACAGTATCAAACAGCTTTGAAATGATATAGTTGTGCTGCTTTGTGTACAACTGAGAAAGTGTGACTGGAATGATGAGTCACTGCAGTCACAACCAGAATAGAAGTGTGTAAAGTCATCTTTAATAAAGTTACTTTTTAAACTGTGAAAAAATGCCACCAGGCTCACTTCAGTACTTGATTATTTATGTAATGTATGTAATGCACACATGGAACAATTCCTCTCATGTTAAAAGCGTTATTGTGCAGTATTTTGATTTTTTTCAGTCATTTAATGCTAAAAATAGCTCTCAAGAGAACATATGGTTATCAGTTGGACTTATGAAGCTTTGAAAATTTAAAGGAAATGTGGAGATTGTAAATTAATGTAATACCAGCTCTTTCTTAATTGATGCAAACTAAGAAATAATAATAATATAAATTGTATCTCCCAGTACTTTAATGAAAAGTGACATCATGCTGTAATACATGAATGACTGTCGGTTTTCAAGAGAAAAAAGGTGCTCCTATATGATCCTCATTTCTAAAACAAGGTTTGTATTTTCTTTCTTTTCCTTCAACATAATGCACACATGATGAATGAGATTATTTTTTGAGTTTGGGAGAATCCAAATTCAGAAGCCTAATCTAAAGTCCTCAAAAAGGCCAACCATTTCAGAGAAATAATGTATTTTTCAATTAAAAAAAAACCCAGAAAAATCTGTTACAAAATATTCATGCTCCACTTTGATTGTTTTTTATAATTGTTCTAAAGTTCTAATCCAATCATTTTTTGATCTATTGTAAAAGCGCTCCCAGTGGTCTTTTAGTTAAGATTATGCCGTTTAAAGCAAAAAAACCCCAAACAAACCCTGTGTCGTTTTCTAGGACATAGTTTCTACAGAACGGCAGGAATTAATCGGAAATTCACCCTTAAGAACAAGTTGTTGGCGGGACCGTTGGTGCGGCACCAGACCGCCCCCTTTCCCCTCCCCGTTGCTTGTGGCACGCCCAGCTTGTTTTTTTCTGCAATAAATTTGCTCTTTTTCAAAAGGTACTTTTTAGTTTGCTCCTGAGTCACAACCATTAAAACAAACAAATGCCGTGAGAACATGTTAAAAAAAACTTAATTTTCATTGGAACTGATGTTTGAACTCAAGCTAAAATCAAACAGTGCACTCAAATGGATAGTTTTCATTTTCTTGTTCTTATACTGTTTGTATTTATGTCTGAAGTTGGCGACAACGACTTAAAGTACCTGAATAAAACTACTGTATAAAAACTGTGCTAACAATCAAAACACTTAGAATAAACAAAAAAAACAAAAAACTTGCCTTTAAAAACAAGCTGGCGTTTAACACCTCTTAAAAACACAGATGGTGCACTATAACTAAAGGACTATACAGGTTGATTGCAGATGTCCATCAACATGTGCTGACCTAGGTTTTTAAAGATGTCGTTCTCAAATATTGCCCCGCTGTGTGACTGCTGTATTAAATTGAAGCTTCCTCAAAAGTTTCACGTTTTGTAAGAATGAAAAATGTATTCTTAACCTTCAAGAATATGTGCAACCATTGTAAAGAATCGTTTTTATACGTCTCCCAATGACTACATTAAAATCTTTGAATTGCAACAGCTTGTTTTTGTGCTCAGTGCCTCCCTGATAGAACTGCTGAACTGTCAAGTGCAGTCTGTAATGATATGTTTGGCATTTGAACTCCAGCCTTGCTTCTGTAGTGCTGTGTACAAAAAAGAAGGAAGCAATGACACTCAGTGTATTGCAAAAACCAGTCAAACTGCTAAGTACAACTGCATCACTGTGAGCCTAATCATTTACTGAACTCCTCTGCAAACAAAAGTAAGCGTAAAATAGCATGCTACTGCTAGCACCTGTGTTGACATTTTAGAGTCAACTGATCTTTATAGGCAAAATAATACAAAAAAAACCCTCTGTGGTAGAAACAACTCCAAAGCTTTTACAGCGGAAGCTTACACCAGCTAAATCCCAAGCAGTGTGTACCCAAGGACGTCTGCTCAGGTAATCCAGTATTACACCACAGTCACATATTAGCCAGAATCCTTAGAGTCTTTGGTCAACACACACTGAAAAACCTTACATTCATCGATGATCTGCTTTGACTGGGCTAAAGCTAAGCTCCCACGCAACAGCCTAAGAGTTTGTGCATGCTAAGGAATGCAAGGGGACTTTGGTGGACGGGAAAGCATGCAAGAGGATGAAGCATAGTAGGCCATGGAGTCAGTTTTGTTAAGGCAACTTCCATGCATTTTTTGCCTCAAACACACCCAGGAGTTTATCAATTTAAATAAGTCTGTTGCCGTTTCTTAAATCTTAGTATGTGCAAAGAAAATGTGCCAGATTACATAAAGGTTTTCATACTCTGGAAACCTTATCAGAAACAAGAATAAAGAAAAATCTATTGAGCTTTTGAGGGGAAATGGGGCAAAAAAACTGCGAAAGAGGTCACTGGCACTGTCTGCACAAGCTGCATGTTTTAGCTCAAAGTTCAGATGAAGAGCATTTCAGGCAGAGGTGACCACAATAATTGCCATGATCACTCTTCATTTCCTCAGCTACATTCGGTCCTGTCTGGGGAAAGTTTAAGTCTAAGCTGAGGCGTTCCTGTTTTCACGAGAAGAAACGGGTTAAATTCATAGCCGTGTACTCAGTACTCAGTGGTCAGGCACAGCACGGCGGCAGGAGATGGAAAACAGCTGACAAAAAAAACTCTTTACCATGTGTCTCAGTGTACTGAACGTTCTGTTATTGTTGTACATTTGAGAGTTTGCAGCGTCACTGATTGTTCAGATGTTATCCATTCATTTCAAGAAAAACTTGTTTTGCTTTGCCTGAAGTAAACATGAACTCTCGCGACTGTACTGTCGCTGTCCTTTACTATTTAAAACTATTTCTCCCTGCTACTGTAACTTCACCTGTGCACACTTGTGCAATGCAGGGTCAGACCAGATCATCGTAGTGAGATTTTTAGCAGTTTATTTTAAAACCGATTTGTTTCCTGTTTAAAATTATTTGAAGACCCAATCGCATGAACATCAGGATTTTGGTGTTTTTAACATTCTTGTAGCATTTTTCTCATGATGGGGGACATACGTAAAGAAAATTAAGAGTAAAATTGCGTTTCTAAGTATTTCTTTATACAAATCATGTTGAATTAGGAGCAGAAAAAAAACTTCAGCTTTAAAAAAAACAATCAAACAAACAAAACTCAGGTTTGTGACACAGCGACTGCCATAGGCGAGTCAAAGCTTCTTTTCTCCACTCCAATTCTGAAGCATTCGCCAGCTGCAGACAAACAGATCCATTAAGGCTTTCGTTTTCCTTATCTGAGCTGGTATTGGATTCTAAATTGTACGGCTGTATAGCTCTGATATCGTTCGCCATTTTTTTGCTATACGCTAATGTTAGCTTGGGCTTATGAAGTGCTATAAGCTAGTGAGAGAGTGTAAATAAAGGAATGCTGGGAAATTAGTGGAGGCTAACTTCTGCATTAACAGTCCTGCCCCACAATTGAGCTCTTGCAACTTTACAGGAAATAAGTCTTAAAAAAAAGACACAGGCTTTTTGACTTTGGTAAAAATGGCGTGGTCATAATGAGAACGATTTTACGACAGAAAAAAAATAGAGTTGGAGCGGGACTTAAATAAATGAGCTTTTTAACTGAGTGTTTACAAGGGCAGGAGTGAACCAGCAGAAGTATTCACACATACAGAAGAAAATAGTTTAGAGCCTGAAAAGTCCAATCCAGATGTCTCTTCAATGGGATCTGTGACATCACAAGTGGGCGTGTTTTTTTTTTTTTATTAGCATGGTCACTGAAAACATGTAGTTAAAGTCCCACTCTAGTCCTCTTTTGATTTATTTTTAAAGTGCTCCCAATGGTCTTTGAATAATGATGAATTATGAGGAATTATCCAGGACATAGTTTCTGCAGAGTGACCATTAGAAATTTGCCTCTAAGTTGTGGGCGTAACCGTTAGCTGGAAGCAACCCCGCCCCCCTTTCCCCATTGCTGAAAGCTCTCTGCTTAGGCGCTAACATACATCACAAATAAACATCTTTTTCAAACAGCATTTTTTTGTCTGCCAAATATACCAAAAACATGATTGTCATGGGAGTGGTTCTGCAGAGGAACTGTATTTTGATGGTGGTATTTCAACTGACCCACAGGAAAAAACAGAACAAATAAGAAAAATGGATGGTTCTGCTGGATACATCACCTTCATCAACTGATCAGCATCTGTACTTCCTCACATTTACTATTGGGTAATTTTCCAACCTTATTATGGTTCATTTATTTCCCCCAAGAATCTACTTGCAATGTTGCTGTGCTTCTGTCACTTCCTCTTTTGCCCTGATTTTTACTCTTTGGTCCAGAATAAAGTCTGCTTGCTTTCACTGTTGCTGAACCGGACCAGAATTGGTTCTTGAGCGAAGCGAGAGCCATGCTTTCATCTGAATCCAAGTTTGCTTTGCTTGTTCCTCCCCAGAGTTCAGGTGAGTGTTAACTCCTGCCGGCGTCTGAGAAAACAGGCTGTGGTGCAGACCAAACAGGCCAGTCTGAAAGCGTACATGCATTCCAGAGCAGAAATGGAGCAAAAGCCATAAAAAAAACGTGGCGTTTAGAGTTTAGAATATATGAAAGACGACTGACAGGTTACCTCATTGCTCATATTTCATCATCACTTTCCCTAAAGAAAAATCATTTTATTTATCCTAGAATCCTTTATAAATCATAGAAGATCATTTTACTAGAGAAAATTCCAAATAGGATTAATTTGTTTTTTAAATTTTAGATTGTCATGTTAAAGTTTAGTTGAATGGGCTGTTATAGTCATATGATTGAATTTATGTCAACTTGCTTTTCCATTAGCTTGTCTTCATCTGTACTGCAATTTGAAACCAACTTTGAGAGATGATCAAAAGTCTTCTTTTGTTTCATTAATCGACTCATTAAAGTATTCCTAAACTCATTGACTCTGAGCCCCACAGCCGTTTCCCCCACACCTCCAATTCAAACAACAACCTCTCATTCCGTTTTGTTCGATTTCTGACAAATGTACAGGAAACATACCTCATATAGAACGGAGATATCGGTCCGTCATCATCTTGGGAGCTGAAAACACACACAAAAAAAACAGAACTCAGTTTGTGGGGTCCATGTGTGGGGAAACAATCCCGGGTACCCGCCCTTGAGCCTTCATGCGTTTGCAGCTGAAGACAGGCAGCTGAAGCTGGCTTTTGTCTGCGTTGTAACAGCCATGCAGTGCTATAGATGGTTGCTTTTGTGAGACCTGCCTATGTTAACTGTGGTGAACAAACAGAGATATGGCTGCTGCTCTGAAATATAAGCAGGGTTCTGCCACAACATGGATTCCAGCAAAAAGCATGGTTGCTATTATGCAACAGGAGGGGGAACTGAGATCTGGCAGTCAATGCTGAAGTAACTTAGCTTTCATATCCAAACACTGACAGCATGAGAATTTCATAATCAACTTCTCTTGTTGGCCAAAGAACTTCTCTAAACCCAAAACAAAAGCGTATTACAGAAACTTAAAACAGATAATGAAAGAACTTCAAAAAGTCAAAGTTTAATATTTGGTTTTGTTTTAATTATATTGCATTTAAGTAAAAAGGCACTAATATTTAGGTATTTTATTTTAATAAACATATTTTAAGACAGCTAAAAGACCCAATCCAATGAAAGTAGTGTTTTTAGCATGTTTTTGTAGCATTTTTTTCATGTTAGAATATATGTATAAAATAATTTATTTCTAAAAGTTTATTTTGAGTTTTTCTTTATTCAAACTGTGTTGAATCAGGAGCAGATTTTGAAAAAGCTCTCAGTTGTTACGTAGAAATTGAAATTGGGAGGCCAAAGTCTAACTGCTCTGCTTCATTCTGATGCATCCACTTGAAGACAAAAAATATCCATTAACGTCTTCATTTTCCTCGTCTGAGCTGGCATTTGGCAGCTCCTATATTGCTCACCATTTTTGTTACCCCGCTAATGCTAGGTTGAGGTTGTGAGTGGCTGTAAGCCAGCAGGCAAGAGAATAAACAAAGGGATGACGGGATATCAGTGGAGGTTTACTTTACACAGAGGTCAACTTTAGCCAGAACCTGCTTAACATTGAGAGCTGTACATGTTGTACACATGTACACATGTTGTTCTGCAGATCCAATGGAAAAACAGAAGGGAAAAATAGTTGCTGTTTTGGTTTTCGGCTGTGTTTTTCTAACGATGTACCTTCACATGATTTACTGTAATAGGCAGTTGTGTTCTGAGGGGTGGGGGAACCACTATGGACATTTGAGCAGCACCTCAACAAGTTCAAAACACTGGATTTGGGTTACAAGTCAGGCAGAAAGAGAAATAGGTGAAAGTTCACTGATCTTTTAAAGTCAGTTTAACCTGGAAATTAGAACTGATGATCATTCACATTAATATTTGCTTTTAAATGTTAAAAATATTCATTCTTAGAACCTGGTTGGGATCTTTTGTGGCCCAAATAAATATGTAGTAAAAATGAAACACATAACCATGTTCTTAACTGGTGTTACTCAGTCTAGCAAGCTTATTAAAATAACGTGTGCTGTCACCGAATTGCAAAAGCGGAAATCCTGCTTACCCACTACCTTAGTGAAGGGATAACAAGAAGCTTTGCAGGCATACTTGGAAAAATGCTTGATCTCTAACTGAGGAGTGAAAACAGCTAATGACAAGGCGCTTATTTAGACATTGAAAACTTTTATAACATTTCTGCTATTAAAAATAACTTCAACTTTTTTTTCGGAGGAGTGGCTCTAAAATTTAACTTGTGCTTTCATTTTGCTGCTAAAACTCAGGTAATCCAAAATGGAAACATGAACTTGGATGACTTTTTGCATGGGACTTTTGTTTTGTAAGGCATTTTGTCACAGCAAGACTAAAGTATTTCTTTTATAATCATAATAAAAAACGTCTGGTTTCATCACATTTTTCAAAGAGTTTCTAAGAAACCAATTGATAGAATCTCAAGATTAGGTGAAAAGCAGCGACTGCAAACAAAAGACTGTCTGCAACCTGCATGTGAAACGGTGCAGTACTGAGAAGCTAACAAGCTCACACGTCACCGCTCCATTCACCTGTGTGGCCTGTATGATGAAAGGGGTTGGTGTCGCGCACCTCAGAGACAGGTAGGGCTGCAGCTAAAAGGAGGTCTAATTTAAGATGCAAGACAAACTGTTTAGTAAAGAAATCGGTCTGTTTGTAAGGCTTGAGGGGGAAAATGGATGGAGATGGAGATTAACGCAAGCAAGCAGTAACCCAGAAAAAAAACACACATTCAAGCAAAAGTAAAAACATACAGAAAATAAAAGGGCTTGGAGTGGTGTAAAACACTTAAAAAATAAACCGTTGCCTAAAAAAAGTCACCCTCTGGATTTAACTTCACAAATGGGTCAGAGCCTCCCACCGGAAAATTACTGAGGGATTCATATGTTTCAGTTGGCAACAAATGAGGTCAGTGGACAAACCAAAGATATGGAAGGAGCAGGTTCAGATTTGTCTGTTTTGTTTTGTTTTTTTTTACAAGATGGTATGGAAATATTGTGAGGTGACAATGCCAACACCGATCAGGCTCAAAGAGGCTTCAGGGAGTATAAGATTTCAGCTTGGAAAGCAAGCCCTATTGAGTGTTTTTATTGACTCTCCTATCAAAAGTGCAGGAACTTGGCAAAACATAAATGCAGTCCATGGAAGGTAATAAATAACAAGACAGCATAAAGTCACAGAAACGATGCCAGGGCAATTGCGTACTGTTTTCAATGCCAAAGGTGTTCCAGCAAAATATTGCAAGGAAAGCATTTCTGCATTCGCTTGCAAACCCTGACACTTAATAATGAAAAATAAAAGCAAGCTATCAAAGTTAGCATTAAAATAGCTAGAGATGTGATAGAACGAAAAAACAGAATTGTGGGCATTGGGGTCTCATAATTTACTTTCTTGATTCAACATGTCATTCTACTTTCATAATTTCTCCATCTTTTTTCCATACTGCACATGTTTATTAACTAAGTTTGCTGACACACATTACTAGGGATCCTGTCCATCTGTGCGTAGGTCAGCCTTTAGACTTGGCAGGAGAAGTTTAGACATGTAAAAGGATCCACAGAAAGATTTACTGTCCTGTTGGCGAGGAGAGCTCTGGAAGTATTAGATTGGCCCCATCATGTTTGTGCTCCAGTCAGAAGAAAAGACAGGAACACATATATTCATATCAAATAAAGGTATCTGGAATAAAACTAACAAATTACCCCCAAAAATAGATTTTATCTTGTTTTATATCAACATTTAAAGCATTATTAAGCAATAAGAGTTATCAACTCTTCATAGTAAACCCGCTTAGCCTGCTTCTATTATGGGATAAAAATAAAACACATGTGAGGCATATCATGTAAAGTAGCACAGTCACTTTATGTAATGTGTTAATGGACCCTGCGCTGACATGGTTTCAAATCCTGATTGATGTTGCACTAAAGGTCACCGGTGCCACACCGTTGTGCACAAGCCAGGACTGAGCCGTCAGATTTCACTAAAACCTTTCAGCACATGCGGCATGAACTCTGCGTGGCTCTCACAAGGGCTGAGCCTCGATCCTATACTCTTCCCGCAGGTATTTTTGCTTCTGCTTGCGTCCGATCTCGGTGTCCCGAGTGCTGCGGCAGATGATGTATGTTTGTCGCCGCTTGCATCCGTCACCTGAGGCAGATCTTTTGGTTTGCTGCTGTTGAAGGATTTCCTCTCCCTGCTTCTGCTTTTTGAGAAAATAATCTGCTATACATTTTCTTGTAAAGTAAACTGAATTGAAGTTTTGCTTTAATCGACTTTAGATATTTTTTTCTGTTGATCAAGAGTAATTTTTTATTCCAAAGTCCTAATTTGCATCAAGTAAAAGTGATTTTAGACAAAAGGGGGAAGTGCAGATTACTGTTAAGTGCTTTAATCTCGTCCGTCAGAGCAGAGAATACGCAGCCAGCACAGCTGCAGATCGGCTATTCCAGGACTGAGGACACTCGACACCGAGAGTTTACCGTTTCCCATCTTACAAGCTTGTTCACCTGCCAAGAGCACACTGACACATGGTTTAGGATCTGAAGCCCGACTGCTCTGAAACACTTCTACACCCTTAGCCTCGGCTGACGGGCACGCCGCCTGTGCCAAGGGTAGTCATAACCCATTTATGGTTCCCCTTGTAAGGTGTTGCCATAGAACAAAAACAGAAATGACCTAGTAAAGATTACTATTTTGAAATTTGCCCTTTGTTTCAATCCAGTTGTACAGTTTACTAGACAGATAGGATTATGACTGTAATAAAACAATCATAGATAAAGAAGTTGATAGCATTCTTAGAGAGGGGCACGAGTTCTTGTTTGTGCTGTGATTTTTGTGATTAAAGAGGTTTTTTTTTTTATTAACAGGAATGTAATCCCAGAGTTTGTTTTATTGCAACCGGTTGATGCTTTTGATTTACAAACCCTCAACTCACTAACCTGCTGAGGGCCTCCGTGCTTCCCGAGAAGCTCGACTCCATGTGCAGGAGCGGTGAGGTCGAGGGGTCCTGGTGTGGCGCCTGGACCATCACGCCTGAGCCGGGACTCCTCAGCTGTGACGTTAGAGGCAGAACGATGGGGATGGAGAAAGACCGTCTGTGTTGTGGTCCAGCGGGAGGGCTGAATTGTGGGACAACTACAGGCTTGGCATTATTCCCTCCTTTTTTTACCTGTTCGACAAAAACAGAGAAAGCTTATCTGGGGCGAAGAACGTGAGAATGTGCAAGAGGAACCTGAAACCCTGCCAGCTAGCAGTTCATCACAGCTGACATCTTAGAAATTAATTTTAAAACAACAAACTGAATTTGAAACAACATTTTTTTTTTAAATTGCAACTTTTTTGGTTGCATTTAGCTTACCGTGTGGATGCAGAGCGGGTACAGTTTGCGAGAACCTCCAACTTGAGTGTAGGAATAAAACCTTAATCTAATCACAACAAGGTTTTGACAACAGCTCTTCTGCATTTTCAAAAAAGCCACAACCAACAAGTTCAAGAATGTTTCAAAGAGGCTCTTTTCTTCTTGTTGGAGAAAACTTGTATTCCTGTTCATGTGAGCCAAAGCCACATCCCTGGTTGCCTGTGATAAAGTATGAAATTGGCCTGACACCAGCAGCTTAACTACAGATAATGGTCCAAAACATCCAGTGCTTAAAAGGCTTGTCTGTAGATAAACGCCTGATAGCTGAATTAAAAGGCTTTTCAGAGGAACTTTCCATTCGGTGTTTAATCTAATGGGCTTGTTCAGAAATCTATGGATGCAGTCTCCATTTGGGCGTTTAGTCACTTAATGGGCGGATCTCTGGTAACATAATTAGTTGCATAAATGTCTTTAATGACAGTCATTAGAGATTTTGCCCTTCGGAGCTTTGTGATCAATTTAGCCACATTTACTGTTGAGAGAAAACCATGGAAAAGTAGAAAGGGAAAATGACCAGAGACATCAGCCTCTTTTTAGCAGGAGCTGGAAACTGATGGAGATGGCAGACATGACTGTTGGTAAACTCTGTGTGATCAAATCTGATTTACATGATTCAGTTTATTTATTCTTACTTTGCCTAAAAATAAATCCTTTATTTCTGTCATTCTTATTTAATTTGTTTTTATATTATTATATTTACTTTATTGTATTTTTATTCTATTTTATTATTATTTATTCATTTTTTTCCATTACATTTATGTTATTTCCTTTTTTTTAATGTTCTTTCTTTATTTTATTTATTTAATTTTTTTGTTTATTTTATTTTCATTTATTTATTGTTTTTATATATTTTTTATTTTAAATACATATTTTAATATATATGCTTTACTTATTTCATATTGTGAGAGGATTGTTTCATGGAACTGAGCTGTATAAAATGAGCTTCAGGTTATCAAAATTTGATTTTCTTTCTGGGCTCAGATCCAAAATGGCTTTTATCTGTCATGAAAAGACAAGAATCACTTGATTAAATGTTTGAGCAATGCAGCATGCAGTTTCAAAGTTTTTTTTTAAAGCACTGTGGCACTTTTCATATTTTTTTATTTACCTTTTAATATAAAAAATGTTGGAGATCAGCCCGGAGTCCCAACTGCATGCCCTATCTGGGTCTTGATGGATGTCGGGTATCAAGGCCTCTCCTCGAGTTCAGTGCAGGTACAAATGCATTTTAAGGGAAACGTAATGAAAGGGTTTTTGAAGCACTGCAGTCCATTCAGGCACTTTAAAAAGCTCTGACAGGTGTCCCACTCACTTATGGAAACTTTAAAAGGAAGATAAATCAAACACTACTTCAGGTTTAGGTTCTGGAGGGATGCATTAATTTAACCGTGAATGTTCTGGTTTCTCACGTGTATCTTAGATGATCTAAAACATCCACAAAAGAGCCCCGTCTGGTCTAAAAACCACACTGCACTCACCCCTCATAACTGATGGAGGTCTAACAGCATGCCCTTGTCTATCTGCAATGCACTGGAACAAGAGTTATTAGACTAAGAAGTTAAAATAGTTTGATTTAAAAGCCATTTTAAAAAATCAAGAAGCAATCAACAATCTCAAGAAGCTTTGCCATAGCAACAAAAAACATAAATCGCAGGATTCAGAAAAGAAGATCAGTGAGTTCAACCAACATTATTCCCAAAGCAGGTGTTTCATTGCAGGCCATAAAAAGTGGCATGTTAAGAGCTTTTTACTGCAGCGAGAAGACAAATATGTCTCTGTCAGGACTAAAATAAACTTTTTGTTTTTGGTAAACACTGCTCAGATCTTATACATTTCTCAAAGGATAACATGTGACTCCACCATTCATCTCAATTTATTAATTTAAATTTTCGCCTAGTTCTTTGAAAATATGGCATTGGAACCATTAAAACACTTTTTTTTTTAACTATTCTGAAAATTAGAGGTTATCCAAGAGTTGACCTTGTGCAAAGTAAGCCACTAAAGCCATGCCATTTTGTTAAATGTCATATTTAAAACACTTGTTAGTGTGCTGCTCATGGCCAAGCGTTCTGTTGCTCGTAGCAACTATAGGAATAACAGTAAAGCTGTTGTCAGTGTGTGGAGGATGAGAGGTGTTGATCATCTCTTATTAACACCCCTACTGTCACAAGCACACCCTGGACTGTGTTCTAACTCATGGTATAGAGATCAGCCAGCTGAGCGTCCTTCTTTCATGATCCCATACTCTTGCGTCAGACAAAGAAGCCGGAGTTGAGTCCACGGCAGCCCTCAACACAGTTTAGCTTCAACAGGTTATGCGCCACAGTCTTTTAAATATGCAGTTGTTAAACCTCTTCTGAAAAAGCCCAGTTTAGATCCTGGCATTCTGGACAACTATAAACCAATATCAACTCTCCCCTTTATTTCAAAACTACTGTAAAGAGTCGTAGTTACACAGTTTTACCTTTTTACGGGGATATAAGGATCGTAGTAAAACGATATGGAGTTATCTTTACTTGGTTGACAATAAGAGCTGTGCATCTATAAGAGCTGTGCATCAGGAAGTGTTGTCATCATTAGACACAGACAAAAAGTTGTTATTCAAACGTGTAGTTATTGTTTAAGCGTGTAGTTGTAGAGTTATATAAGCGAATTCTTCTTTAACAGTTCTAGTACATCACCTGTCCGTCCTGGGAGAGGATCCCTCCTTCACGTGGACATCCCTGAGGTTTCTTATTTTTTTCCCCCAAGACAGGATTGTTTTTAACAGTTTTTCCTCACCGAGAAGGAGGGTCTTAGTTTATCTTAGTCTGTTTAGTTATTGTTTATATTTTTATGACTGACTTCATGTTCTTTGGATAAGTACCGGTGTGAATCCCATTAAGACGGTTTTGGTTGTCATTTTGGGCTTTATAAATAAAATTGAAGATGAAGATGACGAAGCAAACACAACAAGGCTTTTGCTAAAGGTACTTACACTGATATAAACTGCCAAATTATGAAGATAATGAATGTGTTTTCTTAAAATCCCTGTAAGTTTCATATTGTTGTTAGGACCATTTTTGACTGAAACATATTTGTCGTGTTCTTGCTTTGAAGTGACGACATTTCAAACCCTGTGATTTCTTTTCTCAGATGTTCCCCGTAAAGAATCCGGTGACCAAACGAAGCGGTCAGAAATGCCGTTCCCACAAAGACCGTGTGTACCTCCACTGCGAGTGGCTCTGCCTTCTCTGCTCTCCTCTGTCAGAAGGGGGGAAGCAGACAAGCCCCCCACGAATCTGCAATTTGCAGGTGTCAAATGTCAAATTTAGGGCTAAATGTGCAGGGCTTTCATGAGCAGTTTTTGCAGTTCTATTCAGCTTTTCATATTTTAAATTATGATCATTTTGCAAAATTTCCAGATCATTCTGTCATTGTGAAGGACTGTGTCCAAATACCTGCAAGAGGATTTCCTTACACAGCAAAACAAAAAAGAAATGCCGGAGGTCATTGTGGAAATGCCACCTGAGGTTTGAGGTCAATTATAATGAAAGCTAGCAACAGTCTGATTTATTACTTTACACCTTTTCATGGAAAGCAAACTTCCCTAAATACCAGTTTGTTTTTCCGTGCACAGCTTATCTCGAAGCAGCAGCTGTCCTTCCATAAATTACACGTGGACTTTAAAACTCCAAAAAAGAACTGTGAATTTTGAAAATGCATCGATAAAACAATTAATAACGGAGGTATCTCAAGATCAAGGCTTAAACTTGGTGGTTTCAGTGCATTTTTAATTGAAAAGCTGAACTGGAAATCTCAGTTTTCTTTTAAACATGCGCACAAACAGGAAACTCCCAGGCTGTAAATGCACACCAATCTGTGACCTAATGCATTACTTGGACTGAGCTTATTTATCACAACCAGAAATATGGACTGGGGTTTCTGTGCAGGAGGTGGGTGCTTGTGCTTGTAGTAGGTCAGCTGTTTGCATGCACACAATATGCAAAATTTGGCCGACAACCTCTGACACAAAATAAAATCTTTTTTCCATGTCTGCACACTAAACAAAGCCACCTTAAAAGCAACTGGCACTGTGGAAGGATGATTAGGACATTTTCCATCTATCATCAACAGGAATAGACAGAGAATTGTGAAAATAAATATATCTTAAATTAATTTAGTCCTGACATTTTGCAGATCAAGGTTGCAAATATTTACTTGTTTCATTCACCACTTATGTTCACTTTCTGCAATATTTTAGAACATAAACATAAAATGTCACGATAGTTTTTAACTTCTTCTGTTTTGAAGAGGTCTGCTCCCTGTTTTTACTCACTAAAGTTGACTTTTTCTTGTTCAGAAATCTTTAAAGAATTTGTTAAATGATGACATGTCACAATAAATCACAACATAATCCATCTGTTTTTGAGTTTATTCCTTTTTTGAAGCACCATCCCTGACATGTGTCTTTCAGCTGCAGTAACAACATGAATGTTTGTCCCCCCACCTTTACCTGCCGCTCTGCAGGCTTCCCCCCCTCCCCCCTCACCTCTGACAGAACAACAAGAGATGGAGGTCACTAATCTGCACGTAAACCTGAGAGGGATTGAGCTGGTGCCGTGTATAGGTGTGGATTTGTTCCTGTGTGCGTCAGAATACGTGCGCCGTGAATCCGTTAGGGAATCTGTTTTTATTTTTTCATTTCTCATTTTACCTCCATGACAGGTGTGTGAGATCTGAGGTGTAAACAAAGAGTGCCCACCAGGCATACATATACATGACAGCATGCATGCCTCTAACAAAAGACTTAAAGCGTATTTCACAGAGGATACGCAACGCTAACCGTCACATGATGAAAAGCCCAGTTTAACCCCTCGTGGTAACAGGACACAGCTGTAAAGCTGTTTACAGTCGTGCTTTGCTCTTTGTAAAGAAGTGTGCCGTACAGTAAACCGTTTTCATTGGCCAAGAAGCAAGGTCATGCAGATGACCTCCAGCTAATCAGCAGTAAAGAAAGGACAAGTCAGATCTCAAAATGAACAAATATCAACATTTTGTTGTTTTTTACCTTCTTTTTTCTTGTCCTCAACTTTGGAGGGCTGGTGCAGGGTTTGTTCACAGATTCTTCACTTCCTGGTGCATTTAGGTGTTCCGTCTTAAAAAATTTTAATAGAAAATTTGATTTATTATAACATAGAGACTTTCTTAAAAGTTTTATTAACTTTTGGCCATGTACAGTTTATACCATATCTTTAAATGCAAAAAACATGTTTTAAAAAATGTAGATTCAAAATTTCAAACTTATGAGGAAAAAACCCTTTCTGGTCAGTAAATGTTAGGTCACCAGTAAGGTCACCAACAAACCATTTTTCAAAGTCAACATGTTCTCCAAGCGAGCGCCCTGAATACCATTCCATGGTTCAGGTCAGCTGACACAGATAACATCTACAGGCTTAGAGAAACCCACACAAACTGCTCCTGAAATGGCTTTACAGCAAGAAAAGAGCTTTTCCAAAACATGCTCTATGTTAACACTGATCACATGACAGGCATTAGAAGGATCTGTGAGAGGGAATTCAAAGTTTGTCCTCTGAGGCACAAATATTACATTTCTGTTTACGTATTACAGCAGGTGACCTACAGTACAGTGAATGGTCCCATGGTAGAAATATGCAAACATGCAGACTTGCAACTGAAATTTAAACCCACTTTTGTCTTCGGAGCTGCTCTTAGCGTCTTCTCGTGGAGATGTTTGGGAGGTGTCTTTGTGTTTGTCATCTGAGCTTCCTCAGACTAGAAAAGACAAATAAAACAACATTTGTTAACTAAATGACATATAGAGGCAATAGAAACTCAAACTGCAAAAAAAGGGAGCTTTGCACACCGACGTACACTAATTTACAATAAACAGATGACTATGTGTTCATATATTTGTGAAAAAGCGTAAAATCTATTTTAGGCTTTCAATTGCAGTCCTGCTTTATAAAACTATTATTTAAACTATTATGCATCTTAAATTCTTCAAATTTTAGCCTAGATCTAAAAAAAAAAAAAGCAAACCGGAACAGCATCATGCAACCAATCTACTTGCCAGCCCTTAAACCGGCGTGCACGCTCAACGTTCAGATACACCGAAAGACGGATCTGACTATGGTGCAGGTTTCCCACCTGTTCTGCACATGCAATCTGATCTTTTTTGACTGAGGAGTTCCCATGGCTCAGTGGGTTTCATGTGGCAGTGCCTTTTTTTTTTGTTGTTTTTTTTTGTTTTTTTACAAGCAGTCGCAGTATAGTCCATGCATTAATGTCTGGTACGGCTTCGATCATAAAAAAAAAGAAAGAAAACGCCATCAGTTCCAGACGTGGATTTGTGAATGTCGGTTGTTTTTGGCTTCTTTTGGAAGCATGTTATCACACTGATGACAAATTATGGGTGGCTGTGTTAAAATGAGAGGAATGCCTAGACAGGAGGGGAGAGTCAGATACAAAGCAAGCTCAGGAGTCTTAGTTGATGTTTCAAGGTCAAATGTCAAACATCTAACATGTTGTTTTTGCTCAGGAGAAAAATGTCATTCCAGTGACGGTAACACTGAAAAACAGTCCCGCTAATGCAAGGATCCTGCAACTTTCTTTTTTAAGCAAGTTCTTGTATAATCCATAGTTTAAATAGTTTGTTGGAACTTAGAATATAAGTTGGAACTTATTTTCATACAAAAGCTAAATCAAATAGGATTTTTTGATGAATGTGTTACACTTCAACTTAAAAAAAAGACATTTACTAAGCACAAGTTTAAAAATATTCGACTTGTAGGCCAAGCATTTAGCAAGAAACTCCACTTGAATGACAATAAAAAGATTTTTACAGTTTTTTAAAATTGTTTCCTTAACTATAAAGATGACTCTTTTGTTAATCCTAATAAATATACATATTTTTATGCTTTTAATTTTGTTTTTGAGTTTCTTAGATTATACACGTGTCTCGTAAAATCAGAATAAATCAGAAATTTTATTCAGATTGGTGACAAAAGATGAGAATTTAAAATCAAAATCATTTTTTTTATATAATTGATAGACTTCTTCCAACTATTTTAAGCAAATAATTACACTCTTTTTGACAAACGTCATGCACAAGTGCACATATGTCCATTTATGATTGAAAGTAAGTACAATTGCATCATTTACATGCGTATTTGGTTATACTGTATGTATATTCTTTTGCTTTTCTGATCAAGTTATGATTACCCAAAGTTTAAATATATTTATTGTATTCTATTTGTCTTCTTTAGTTTTTTTTTTGCTTTGATTGCTTGAAATAAACCAATTTCAAAGAAATGTAAAAACCCTTAACCAGGGTTCAGATGTGTTTTGTCAGCATCAGAGTACAGGTTCATGTTTAGCTGCTACTTTTGAAGTAATGATACAGACAACACGATGATACCAGGAAAACCAACAGACCACAAAATCCAAGAAATCAATCAGCCCTTTCAGCCATTAAAGTGGCAAACAGAAATCAAACAAAAACAGCTTCCTGCTGAGGACAGTTTCTGCTGCGATACACAACTGACACTGAAATCTGTTTCTCCTAACAGTTTCTAAGTCCACTACTATTAAAAATGAATGGGCATGAGGAGCTGTCACAGACCACTGAGAGGGTGTTTGAATGTAAGGGCAACACAGGTGACTCATGCAGGTCTAACCACCTGCACCGCTCACTGATCTGATTCATTTGGACATGAGCATCTGGAGCTGTAGTGCGTCAACAACACCTTGACAGTGATAAGTGAGCACCGCTCCCCTGTGCCGGCCTCCTCATCACCACCGCCTGCCTCGAAGATGCTGCGGTAGTCCTGGATAAGTTTAGCCATGATCTTGTTGCAGGTGTACTGGTCTTTCATTAATTCAAGCCCGGGGGCCACTCTACAGAAAGATAGAGAGAAAAAAAGGCGTTTAATTAAATTCTTTAAACACAACAACAGAAGTAAAGCCGAAGTGATCCCAGCCTCATTACTTAGCACAATGTGTGATGTTCATGGACAGCTGTGGGTCATGCACACTTGGCAGTGGGCCTTACAGTAAATCTAATTATATAACCTGAACACACACTGAGCAGCCTGCCATGAGGAGAACAGACTGTACAGTATGAAAGAGTATCCATCTCCTCTGTCCACTAAGACTTGATTGTGTTTCCATTTGGAATTCCCAACATAAGTTTTATTATTGGCATTGATGGCTGAGCCTCTATTCTTTAGATGGAGAAACGTAGGCGTGAAAATCACACATTTAGGTCAAAGGGCAAACAAAAGGTGGTGGTGACCACACTGCTAAAGCAGATAGAAAAAAATGGATAAATCTCGTCTGCATTTTACAGTGAAGAGAAAAAACCTTTTGAACCAATTTTTCCAAATCTTTAAAAGAATATAAATGTTTTATTACTTAAATGATTCAACTTTTATTTTCTTTGCTATCTAACCTAATGGCTGCTGTTTTACTTCTTGGTATTCATCTTAACGTAATTCAACAAAAAAAGTTGCTTTCATCCCAAAAAAATTTTAGATTATAACATCAGTTATTTAAAAAATGTTGACATTTTTTCATATTTAAGCACTGAAAATGTAAAGAAAAACATATGTCAAAAGACTAGTAAGTTTTTTAATTTATGAGGTGGAGCTTTCATTCACATTATATAGTCTACAGTGTTACCTACTGGACAAAATGTATAACAGAAACACAGGCTGGAAGAAAGGTTTTTTTTTTTTAATTAACAAGCAGCACATTTGTTTTCCACTGAAGTACCTTGCTGTATGAGGCCAGATCACTCCCATAATTTGTATTCATCAGGTTTCACATACCTTAGTGTACATTAATTTGAACCTTTTCGAGGAACAAGAATGCAATGAACTGAGCTCTTCTGCTTGTCAGTAACTTTAACCCTCAGTAGTCTCTGAACTCAAAGGTGCATTTGCCAATCACATCAATTGCTCAGAATGATATCCTAAAGTTTTAACTTTTCAATATTTAACTTAAAACAAACTAAAAAAACAAAACAGACTAGAGTAATGGCGTCCAACCTTTTGAGTTTAATGGAGGTTTGCCTGTTTTAGTTTAGACATTTTTCACACAGTTTTGACTTTTTCTTTGCTTTGTTTTTAGCTTTATACATTTATGCAGTTAAAAACGACAACATTTAGAATTGAGTGATTTGGACAGTTTTTAGGTTTATTGTGGAACTTTTGTGTAAAATAATGAAAAAAAAAAAGTCTGTAAATTAAAAAAAAGAAGCTGAGGTTGTACTAAAAAGATAGATATTAAGCATTGCAAAAAAAAAAAAACTATTTTAAAGATTATTAAGTTAAAGTGGAAAAAGTGTCTTAAAAAGGCCCTACCAAGTGTTAAACAAGATTTCTTTTCAATTTTACCAGAATGAATTTAACACATGCAGAAATAAATAAACGATAATTTAATGATTTAATTAAATTAAATAATAATCAAAAGTAAATAGGTGAGATTATTTTATTTTTATAACCTCTACAATAGAGTATTTATTTGTTCTTGAATATGAAGGTCACATTTCCACTCACTGAAAGACACTGGGCCCGAACACAGTGGCCAGGTTGTCTGCAGTCATCAGGTTGTCTTTGTGGTTGCTCTCCACGAGTGTCAGGAAGTGGCAAAGGTAACGCAGGAGCTTGTGGTGGGCGTCTGGAAGTTGCTGGAGGAGGACACTCAGATCTGAGCAGGAGCCATTTTCTACAGATAAAGGACATATAACATTTATTTTTCTTTGTTTTTCAAAACGTTTTTTTCATATTCTAATCAGTGTATTCATTGATATATGAAATGGATTTGATATATCTTGGTTTTGTCATTTTTATTGTGGTATTCAATTATTTTAATGCTTGAAATAAATAAATTTACCTATAACAGAAAGTGGAAATTGTGCAATGATTTATAATAATCATATTTTTTTTCTACCTTTGCAATAAGGTGTTAATGCACATCAGGAAAAAAGAACTTGTCCTAAATGTCTTAGTTCTGTTTATGTTTCTGTAAAAAGT
Organism: Adrianichthys oophorus; assembly: GCA_036245035.1. NCBI lineage: Eukaryota > Metazoa > Chordata > Actinopteri > Beloniformes > Adrianichthyidae > Adrianichthys > Adrianichthys oophorus. The sequence goes on along the minus strand of BSAI01000119.1, from coordinate 8,836,638 downwards.
AGCTTTACAGTTCAGTTTTCTGAGGGTCAGTTTACAAAATGTAAAAGTGCGATTTGTTACAAAAAAAAAGAAAAAAAACCATCACAGTTATGATAAGCAAAACCATATTCATATATATTCCTCAAAGGAACAGTACAACAGTAAATGTGCATCTCTCCTCAGTGTTTAAAAACATTTTATGTATAAATATAAAAAATAACCTAAATTTCTTCCTTCTTTCTTTGACGAACTTCCGCTTAATCTGATGGTCACCACTTTCGCATCTTTACAGAAATAAAAAACTAAACAAATTAAAGATGGAAGCTTCACTCAGGTTCCCAACAGGAGCCTCAAAATTTGTGAAGCAATTTATTCAAGTAAGATGAGACCAAGATGAAGATTACAAAGCCCCTAAACGGACACAGAAATAGAAAAACTAGAAAAAACTGGTTTCTCTTGTGCAGAAAACAAAACTAATTTATTTTTAATTATAGGATCTCCGTAGGAAATTTTCAGGGACATTATATACAGTATAGAAAACACACACAAAACATATGAATTAATATGTGACAATATAACTTTACATTTTCTAATGCATCCGTTTTTTTTTAACTGTAGAGCAACGGCTTTAAATAAAGAAAACATATAAAGTTGTAGTAGCGTTTCTAGTCCGCAGGCGCTTCGCTCCCTCGCTGCCCACCCCTCTTTTTTGTTCCCCACACCCACTTTCCAAATAGTCACATTGTATGCTACATTTTGTTCAGCGAATAATGTATTGGATTTTTACAACATTCCAATTTAGAGAACAAAAAAAAAGTGCGAGCTAGCTAAGAACGCAACTGATCGTGTGCACGCCGTCAAATATCTGCAACTTCTAATTGCATTTTTTTCTACAGTAGCATCCAAATGATGTTTGGGAAGTTAGGAAGCGATCGATGAAGGTCTCTAGGACGACTTTTCATTTGTAGCTGGTACTAAAGGTAGCTTTTTTTTATTCAAGATGGCTCTACCTCTAGGTCAAAGGTCAACAAAACTTCTGTGGTGGTTGTATACTTAAGCTGGTGGCACATGTGTGAAATGTCGTGGAAGTTGCTCGAGGAAAAGTTTCCCCTTTTCCAAATTGTGTGTCAGGTTTTGCTTCAAGGAGCCAAAATATGACGAACTCAGAAGTACAAGAAAACCAGGTTTATTAAATCTTTAACTTTGAGGACCCCCCCAGACTCTGGAGATAAATGGCCAATGCATGAGAGCCAGAGAGACAGGAGAGGGTTAATGATGGCAAATGACCTGAAGCAGGTGAAGCATAAACAGAAGGGAGGCTTACGGGGATGAGGAAAGCGGACTGCAGGGAAGGAGAGGAGCCCTCTGTACGGGAAAAGGAAGGTGTGACTCCAGACACAGAAGTTAGTGAGGAGAAAGGCACTCGTAGGGGTGTGGCAAAACTCAGGATCCTGGGACTTCGTCACAAATTGTTGACTCCACAGTTTAAATCAAAATCACCAGAGATCTCTGGGAAGGTGCAGGGGCTTACGAGGCTTGGGGTGAAATGGAGCAGCAGAGAGACAGGAGCAGGCAAAGGCAGCAGCCGACAATATGAGAGCTGAGGCTGGAACCCAGGCTGAGCAGATGAGCTGGGAGTCAGGCTGAGGGGCAAGCGTGATCAGAGCAGGAGCGTTGACTGAGAGCTTGTAGTGCAAAGATCCGGCAGAGGCAGAGAGTTACAGAAGCAGGTGGAGGGAATCAGATGGTCAGCAGCAGGCAGCTGCTGCCTGGACATTATGGGAAACTGTGACAATTTACCAAAGGTCACATTTTCCCACAAAATAGCCGCCAAACCGTAGTGACCGATGTGACCAATTAAAACATAATGTCAATACTTCCTTTAGATATACTCGACAAATGTGTTTTGGTTTAGCTTGTGTATTACGTTTATTTTTTTTGGCTCAATAAGCAATTTTTGCTCGATTAATATTTTTTCTGGTTTCGCCCGCTGTGATGTCATCATTTTGTGGGTGGGGTTATTCACTATGCCCAAAATTCCTCATCACTCGCTACTAAGTTTGTGTCAATTTTAGTGAGTTATCAAAGCATGCGGAGGGGGGTCAATTTTCACTCAAATGAGCAGAATTTTTTCCATATGTGAAAACAATAAAATAACATGATAAATAAACAATCCCAGATGTTCTCAGTGAGAAATCTCTAGTCAAACTGAGCTGACATGCATTCTAAGTCATTCCAGTTATGTAAGTAAAAAGGAGTTTAGTCAAGGTCAATTTTTAATTTGTTGAAAAGGATTCCTCTTTCATGTAACCCTTAAATACGTAAAAATGCCAGATCTCAGAGTCCTCGTAGCACACACAAGGGCACGCTGATGTTTTACCTCTGTAGGTCTGCATCAGAGCCTGCTGGACAGTCGAGTCCACCAGGCCCCCCGGCAGATCTCTGAGGAATTTCTTGACCAAGCTGGCCACGGTAGACGAATCGAACTCAGAGAGCAGGTCCACATCTTCCCCGCTCTCCAGCCGCAGTTTGAGGGTCTCCACACCACGAACGTTCCCGTTCACTCGGAACAAACCCTCCTGATGCAGCGCTGCAGGAAACAGAGATGCTCTTCAGAGTTCAAACGCCCAGGATGACAGCTCATTAGGACTGAACTCGATGCTTTTTTATGAAGGTTTTTGACACATGGAATGGAAAGAGAAACGTACAATTTTGTCTTCTCAGTGAACCACAAAACCATAAAAAACAAAAATACCTTTTCAAATCAGCATTTAAGGTGGCTTCATTTGTTACGTGATGTGTTTAACATTTGTTTGTTAATCACTAATTATTATCTTAGTTTATTAATGATTCTTAATGAATTATTATCTTATATATCAGGGCTGCATGGTGGCGCTGTGGTTAGCGCTCTTGCCTCGCAGCAAGAAGGCCCCTGGTTCAAATCCTGGCTGGGGAACCTGACACAGCATCATCAACGGCAGGACCTTTCTGTCTGAGTTCACATGTTCTGCCTGTGGATGTGGGGACTCCGGCTTCCTCCAGCTTCCTCCCACCAAAAAACCTGCCTCATAGGTTAAGTGGTCACTCTAAAGTGTCCCTAGGTGTGACTGTGAGTATGTATGAGTGAGTAACTATGGCTCTGCAACAGAGTGTGTACCCTGCCTTCACCCACAAGTGGCTTGGTTTGGCTCCGCCCCCCCGACCCTAAAAGGGTTAAAGCGGGTTTAGAAAATTGATAGATCTAATAAATTATTTGAACAAACGCAGGTGGGCCATGTCCCTAAAGGTGTCATGTGTGAATAGAAATAATTTACAGACCTTTTAAAAAAATATATATATATCATAGAAAAGTGCACCCATCATTCCAATCAATAATTTTAAACTTTTATAGAATACAGATTCAGGGCCTAGTGTTAAAATGATTTCAAGTATTTATTTGTTCATTTTTACATAAACTGAGGTTTCAGCTCATAAAACAGGATTTTTGAAAATTACAGTAGAATATTGCCGAGTATTCACTGTTCACTTCCCCAAACAGATAAAGACAGATTATGATCACATTAAATCAATCAAAATAAAGTATTTTCAAAATGATATGTCTGTCTTCAATACTTCATTAGGATGGGCCTGCTGGAAGATGAAATCTGCATCTCCATCTAGATTCTCAGTGGAAGGCCAATCCTGGTCAACCCTGGTCCTCAAGCGCCTCAGCCCTGCCCGTTTTCCAGCTCTCCCTGCACTGCTTGATGCCGACTAACTAAATCAGGCGTGTTCAGTCAATCAGCATGTGAAATCACTTGACTCAGCTAATCAGCAGCGAGCTATTCAGGGTCGAGGCTCTTGAGGACCAGTGTTGGCCAGCCCTGCTCTAGAACATTCTGGCAGACTGTTGCACTGCTGTTGGACTATGATTCCCAGATGAAATACTCACTTTACTTTCATGGAATAATGGAAATGAATACCATGATATTCTAATTTTTTGTCAAAGGGCTGTAGATCTCAATCATGGATCACAAAAACATACAAGTGGGATAGTAAACTTCAACAACTACAAGACATTTGGTCACGTTTGTTTCCTTTACCGTTTGAATGCAGGAGGTAGAATAGAGAGTAAAATCCTAAAACATGGAGTCGACAGAAGTGAAAGATTCTGCACCAGTGTTGGGTTTGTAGTAGTTGCAGATTGACTATATTTTTCCTAGTATTGGGAAGAACAGCGTCATAATCTCTTAAAAACTGTACTGGGTACAGCTCTGTCATACTGACACCTAGTGGTCAAACAGAAGAAGTACAGAAAAAACTGGTCAGGTAAGTCTAAAGCCAATGGAGTTTCTGATTTCAATATCTTTTTTTAGATATGGTTAATAAATAAAACCAAAGCATATTTTCTATCCCTAAGAGAAAAAAAGCTGCAGCCTACTTCAACACAATCTCTGATTTCAACAAACAAAAATCAATTTTGCTAAAAGTGTTTCTTCAATCAGTTTTAACTTCTTTCTTCTCACTTACAGCTTCTGATATGCCTGTTTATCCTAAAAAAAATCAAAGGCAGTGATGACAATCTTTAGATGTGCCGAACCTGAGAGGAGGAAACCCTCACTGCTGTCATCCATTTCCAGAGTTTCTATTAATAGACGCATGGACATTTATTCATTTAGATTATGAAGCTGCGTCGGCTGAACATCACCTGAAGTCTTGCTCACAGGTCATGTGAACTGCAGTTGCTGCATTTCTGCGCCTCTGCTTTCCCTTATCTTACCATGCTTGGTGAGATGCTCCACCATCCTCTTCACCACAAGTGGTACTCCATCCTCCTCCAGACCCTGCTCTCGCAGCTCAAACAAGGACGTGCCAAACAGTTTGGGGCGCTGGGCAGCCACTGCTCTGGACCTAAGGATAGGTATCTGGACCATCTTCTTCATGTCCTCTTTGACCTGCACGGCTGCCTTGCTGTGCTGCAGGACGGAGCAGAGAACAGGGATCAGCTGATGACACCACAGCCATGGGATCGGTGTGTTACAGTGGGAACTCTGTGGAGAGTAGTCGTGTGCACTTCCTGCATTTGCTCTGTCATTTTCTGAAAGGACGTGGCGTGCTAAGTGCCAGAGAGCGGGAAGGGTTGACTCTATGTGTGTTGCTACCACAAAATTCAGGTTGCCAGGCAACGCCTTAGATGTCTGTGTTGTTTGACAGGAGAAAATCACCACCACAAACTTGTATGAGCTTTTAAATGTAGAAAAAGTACATGTAGAATCAGATCATTCACAGATATGAACTCCTGTCTCATCTACCTTTCAATATAATAAAAATGTTCAGAAACATTACAGATTCAATCAGGGATAAAAACACAAATCATAAAAAACAGCCCGTGGCTGGAAACCAAATGAGAGGACAGTCACAGTGAGTAGGGCGTTTCAAAAAGGTGGGTTACTCTTGAAGGTGGAGATAGAGTTAGTTTTCCCTGATAGGAGAAAGAAATGAGTTTCAGAGTTTGGAAGAAGTTTGTGGAGGGGACACATTCAGTTGAGGATGTGAATCTGGGAGAGAAGGTGGAGGTGGTGATGCTGAAGAGACCAGGAGAAGTATGGAGAGCTGAGGTTGTGGGGGCCTTTAAAAACGACTAGGGGTGCAACGATGAATCGAATAATCGATTTATATTCCTACATGATTCTGAGTCTAAACTGAGTAAAGGCGTCTAACACAAGCAGCTATGAAACTGTGTAGGAATGAGGAAAATGACAGCACTTTCCACAGAAGGAGGATGAGTTTAGTGATGCAGCCATGATTACAACTAAACAATGTGTGACTGCAGAGCTGCCAGAAGTTCACCCCTTTAAACAAGTGAACTGACATGCGAGTCTGACCGTTTTATTCATTCATGGAAAGAATTTATGTGGGTGGAAGGAGCCAACAGCTTTACTCCTTAAAAATGCACTGATTCCTTTCCTGCACAGGTTTTACCTTATTACTACAACATCCTCTATGATGCGTTTGAGTGAGAAGCTTCTCCAAACAGACTGATAGATGTAAACATGGCTGAGTGAGACCATCTTGCTGCAGCATAAAGATAATCGACAGCACCTGCTTGGTGAATGGGAAATTTACTACACTTACCTCGATGCCTTTGTAATAGGATCCAACATTTATTTAGCTAAATGTGGCAGACAATAAAAGAAAAAATGCAAAGGAAAATACATATATTCTATTAAACTTTTTTTAAAGTTTTTTTTTTTGTAAATTTGGTGTTGATTTTGGCCTCCTTTATGAGCAGTAGAGCACATAATAAGTGAGTAAATAGCTACATTTGATTGTGTTTAAGGCATCATCTGAATGTGGAGTGGTAAAGTGCTTCATGTGTTAAAGAGTTAAGCTGGTCTGAGCTTGGTTTGATCGCACAGAATGAACAGATGCCCCCTTAAATCCGTCTCTACTTTCATGCACACCCTCAGAAAAAAGATGAGAATTCACATGTTTTGCTCGTGCATGTAACAATGTGTGGAATTCTAACAAGAACACAATCTTTAAGTCCCACTCCAATCATCTTTTGATCTTTTGTAAAAGCGGTCCCAGTGGTCTTTAAATCACAGGATTTTTTTTTTTTTTTTTTAGCCAAACTCAAAAAACCTGTGTCATTTTCTAGGACATAGTTTCTACAGAGTGGCAGTCGTTCATCAGAAATTTGCCTCTGAGTTGTGGGAGGGACTCTTATAAAGTAGAGTAAGCCTGCTGTCAATTCCCATCATCCCTTTTGTTTACATGCTCTCCCGCTAGCTCTCAACCCCTTACAACCCCAACCTAACATTAGCGGTGCAACAAAAATGGCGAGCAAGCTTGCCATTGTGTTTTTTTCCAATGACATTTCTTTGTCTGCTCCTGATTGAGCAAACAAACAAACAAAAGGCAATCTGAATTTTCTTTATAGATGCCCTCCATCAGTAGAAAAATGCTACGAGAAAATGTTAAAAAAACACAAATTTTTATCGCTGTGGCCCTTTAAAAAGATGACTGACAAACTGCACAGGTGAAAACTAGAATTTGAAATGGATGGAATTTGTCAGAGTCACTTGATCTGAGGTGCAACTGAACATCTATGATTGAGCCTCGTAAGCACAAAACTGGCATTTACACTGTTTAATTCATGCTGACATAGTGCAAAAAAAGTTTAATTATAAACATAGAAACTTGACACCTCCAAACTTCTCCTGAGGGTTTAAGTATTTCTGTGAGACCAAAGACTTGTGAAAAACCAGTGCTTCTCCCACCCTTCTTCTCTAAAGTTCTTTTTCATTCCATCATGTCTTTCAGAGAACATCTGATGATCGTCTCCTCTTACTCAAAACTGTCATCCGATACAATAACAGATTCATCTCACAAACACTCATCTCAGCAGATCTTTGACTTGTGCACGAAGGGGCTCAGCAAGCCCCAGCAAGTCCCTTCCCTTGTCCTTCCTCCTCCACCCCCCAGCCCCCTGTCTCAGCTTCTCCACTGAGGTCACTGAAACTAAAGCTCCACAGGCAGCAGGAGCAGCAGCTGAAAGAGAGAGCTGTTTGAAAGCAAACTTGTGTCTGTGCAGACTTTTCACATTCAGGAAGTTGTGTAAAACTGACCTCATCTCTCGGTTGAATCATTGATGGAGAACATATGCAGCTTTCGGTGTGTTTGTCCTTGTTTTTCATAACCTTTGAGACCAAAGGTTAGCCTTGAGCTTTGATGAACATTTATTCTGCATTTTTAAAACATTTTTTCCTGCCTATTTTTAGCAAAGGAAATTGGTTCAACTGTGGTTGGAATTTTCCACGTTTGCCACTTTACAAACTCCTTTTGTTTAAGATCTGATACTGAGTCTTGTTTGAGCTTTCATCCAGAGAAGATATTGAAGTTTTGACTCACACAGACGGTCATGGCTCCTGCCCCCATTCTTCCACTGAAGAAACGCCTGCAGACCCACAGATGAGTGTGTGGCAGAGGGGGAAATGCTGATGATTCCTCCTTCTTCTCACTTTCCTCCAGAAGTCACTCCTGAACTGTTCCAGTGTCTCCCAGCCCCTTTGATTCTAAAACATGCCATTGGAAAACTCCAAACATTGGTAATCCAGTCAGAGTTATAGTTTGAAGAAGCGTTGTCTCAGCCGGCAAGATTCAACTCCTGTCCATGAGTACAGATTAGTTCCTGCCTCTTCCTCCCTCCTCTTTCCCTTCTGTTCTCCCTGGCTGAAACCTGAGCCAAGCTCTCCTATTGGCTGTCCTTCTCAATCATGTGACTCACAGCCTAAAACCCCACACTTAAACCCATCCTGCAAAACTCACTCACTAACCCCTGCCGAAACATCTGAAGATCTACAGCTCATGCATGCCATGTAGTAACAAAAAATAAATCACTTCAACTGTGACTTTTGTACTTTTACTTTGAATTTAATCGAATTTGCACGACATTCATCGTTTATAAATGCATCTGCTGTTTGCTCCAGCTCATCTGAAAGTAAACTTTCAATTTCCTAAGTTTGTAAAATCAGTTATTCATTGTGGACTTAAACAGAATAAAAAATGTTAGTGAAATGCAGCATTGTGTTCATCACTGAACTATGAAAGTCAAAATGTTAGATATGTTAGCTTGAAATGTTAACATTTCTTTAAAAAAGAAAAAAAATGACTGCCAATGGGGTTGGAAAAATGATCTTACCAAGAATTTCTATTTTAGGAAGAAAATTCCAGTCACAGCACCATGTTTTCTAAAGATTATTTCACTGTTAAAAAGATTCCTTGATATTTTTCTTCCAAGACAGAAAAATAGGCAATTTTCTTTAAACAAGGGTCTTTTTACTGTCTTAGGATTCAGTTTTTGCAGTGCACACATTTGCAATAACTGCACACTTTCACCTATAAACTGCAACCAGCAACTTTTACAACCTAGACTTAATGAAGTGAAAAGCTGGTAGAATATTCTTAATGAACAGTTTCCAAGTATCCCGTACCACTGTCAGCATGGCGGCTCGTTAAAGTAAACAAACGCTTTTTTTTTGTGCAGTCATGCCTGTAAACAGAGCTGCAGTCACATCCGGTCAAGGCTGAATGACCACAATCAAAACTCTTAGTCGGCTGAAATGAAAGCTAAGCAGAACACTTACATAATGTTTGGAATTTGTTGGGACAGTGAATAGTTCCCGAGTCTCCCCTCAGACACTTAAGATCAGACTGGCGACCAGTCCAGGGGTGTACCCTGCCTTCGCCCATGAGTAGCCGGTTAGGCTCCGGCAACCCCGTGACCCCGAAAGGGATAAAGCGGATTGGAAAATGAATGAATGAATGAATGAATTATGACACCCAAACTTCTATAGATGTTTTTATAGATCAAGACGATGCTGCAGATGAAGAAGTGAAAGAAAGAGATTTAAAAAAGAGAGAAGACATTAAAAAAAGAACAAGGACATCAATGCACCTAAAGAGTGTTCTGTTGGGACAAAAAACAATGGTAATGAAACTCTTCAATTTTAACAATACCTGTAGATTTAGAGGTCGAGGTATCCAAAAGTGCAAATTAGGTTGGTTTGTAGAGACAAGTGCTGCACATAAGGTATAGACGAAGTTTTGAATGAACATTTTCTATGCTGTTCTGTTTCCCATCCGGCCTCATAACTGACTAAGACAAAGTTATTGCACAGTATTCATGGTTCTCAGCACTGCTGCCCAATGCAATACTCGTCCTAAATGATGCCCACATACATGCATATTTGTATGTCTTTTATATCTTTTGCCTAAAAGCCGGAACCAGTTATAGTTTTTTTTTTAATTAACTTCTTCTTTCTGTCAAGAATTTTATTTTTTATTCAGGTGGTTTAAGCCTAGAACAGTGAATCAGTTTTCATGGGTGAAACAATCTTTACCTGCCTGTGATCATAATGCACACTCATCATAAGTGGTCAGAGGGATTGACTGTGCTATCCATGTCCGTCCACCTTATAGGCAGACGCTACAGGAATGCAGGTGCACCAGTTTTGAGGATGCCAGCTGTGCCATTTAAGTTCTTTGGCTCTGTGCATGCAGATGCACACAGAGGAGGCACAGGCAGAGGAGCGACTAAACACTGACAGGACCAAAGGCGGTTTATATCCTGACCATCTCGGGGACCACATCGAATATCCATAGCTAACCATAGTCTATGCCTCTCTAAGTGTCAAATCAGCTTGTAGAGGGAAATGTCAACGCTGGCCAGAGAAATGTCGCCCCGGCTTCCAGAGGGAATACTTCAACCTGACACTCCCAAGCTCATCAGGATTTGTGTCACCTCAGCAGATAAGAAGATGTCTTGGCCTGAAGTCATCAGTTATGTCATGTTGCACTTTTTACCGAGCCCAATAAGAAATGCAACTTGTTATGGGTCTCTGGCTGAAGTAAGAATTGAACTTCTTGATAAAGCACACACACAACAGTTCAGGTTTACCATGATGTGTTTTTGCCCATTTAAACCAGCAGATGGCATAGCTGCCATGCTGGGGTTCATTTGT
>BSAI01000119.1:8797039-8826144 GCA_036245035.1 Adrianichthys oophorus | reverse complement strand
TTGCTCAGCTGTTGGACAGGACAAGTAAAAAAAAAAAAAAAAAAAAAAAGAATTGAACTTCTTGATAAAGCACACACACAACAGTTCAGGTTTACCATGATGTGTTTTTGCACATTTAAACCAGCAGATGGCATAGCTGCCATGCTGGGGTTCATTTGTGGAAGCAAATCCTCAGTCTCTATGTTTTTGTGCACATTTCAGGCACAAGTAAATTGTGCAAACATATTTGCAAACAGTAATAACTGTAACAGTGGGGTTTTTTTTTTTGGTAAAAAACAAAAGAAAAACACATTTAAAAATAGAATCAAACAAAGAATTGACATAACAAACCAAGCATGTTTATGTGACACCCATCCTGACATCTATGATGACTGATTCAGCGTACAAGCTAACTTAAACCCCGTGAAAAAAAAAAAAAGATAAAAAGCTTCTGCACTGTTCCTTTGCAATAAACAGAGTGCAAAAAATGTAGCAGAAATGAAGATAGTAGCTTTCATTTGTTCCTATTCTGCAGCAACATGAAGGCCGATCGCTGCAGTTTTTTTAATGTATCAGCATTTAAAATGTTTTAGACATTTTTATTTATTACAAACAAACAAAAAAAAAAACTAAAGTACAATGATAAATGACAATATTCAAAAAGGGTTTTAGATAAAAATAAACAATTTATCAAGTCCAAGCCCCTTTTTTATAATTTAACACAAACTTAAATTTATGCAAAATTACAAGAAATAAGCACTCAATAGCTTTTAGAAAAAGTATATCAATGATTCTTCTTGACTCCCTCCTATCAATTTATTATATCACCCTTTATAATTGCCTTGAATTTATCTATGGATTGACAATTTGCAGATTATTCATTAAGACATTTATTCTTTTTATCACGTCTCCTTTTTGACACAGAGCTGAGGAGGAAGACAAAATTGCTATTAGCTTCAGAGTCCATCTATAAACTGTTTCAGGAATTGGTTTGGCAGCAGCCGGCACCACCTGGGGCTCGTCCCACTGTGAAGAATAGGAGTCAGGTGACAACGGGCGAAAAGGAGAGCAAAGCATTAGGCCACTTCACATTGTATTACACGCACTTTAGATCACCTTGCCTACATCCATGCCATTGAGGAGGAGGAAGAGTAGGAGGAAGAGGAGGAGGGAGAGGAGGCACGCATCACATGAATACTGACTCCATTCCAGAGACAGGGAATGTTTTGAGGAGTTAAAATGAAATCATTTCAAATGTAAAGACACAGTGTTTTAGAATGTGATTTATGGTAGTGCTCTATGTGTAAACTATTAAGGGAGAATTGTATTCAGAATCAGAAATCTGATCAAAAAAATCTTCCCTAGACATAAATGGTTTTGATTTTGATCCATTATTCAGCTAATTTTTTTAAAGGAAGTTTTTAAATGTTTCAAATAGAATTTTGTGTTGATGTAAAATCTAGGGGGGTATTCAGACTGGACACATTTGGTTTTCTTAAAGTGAACCAGAGTTCATCTGGACAGATAATACGGAACGCATTTTCTGTCTGAATACACCCAAAGCAGATCCTGGTTTGCAATCCCTGCTTTGCCCCGCCCTCGTAATTCCCAGCCAATGAGTGACGGAATCTTTAGTCATGTGGTTTTGTTTACAAGCTTTCGTCCAGAACAGGAAGTCAATTTATTAGCAGTCCGAAAACAGACCAAATGCAAGATTCAGGACTCGATCTGGACCAACTTAAATGAACTCGGTCCAAACTAACAGACTTTACCAGTCTGAATACACCCCATTTTTGCTCTGTGTGATCATTTTGATGTTCTTTTTTGGAGGGAAAAGGGAAAATAACTTCATTGAGCAATAAACATATAAATATTATACAAATATAACATGAAGCAAATTAAATCCATTCACTGAAGCTTGATAAATCTGCAAATAAGTTGAATAAACTTGATCTTTTGTTTTTAACCCGTGAGGTTGTCATTGTATTTTTTTTTAAAGTTTTTTAAAATTTCGTTTCAATTTGGAATTATCATTTGCTTAAAATATACTTTATACTAAAAATACTTGGTGTCTGTCACGGAAAATGAAGATAATCTAAATCAATTAAGTACAACAGACTTCTCCAATTCCATCTATATTTCTTTCTATTTTAAAAGCGCTCCCAGTAGTCTTTTAACTATGAATATGCAGGTTTTTTTTTTCCAAAATCAAATAGCCTGTGTGGTTTTGTAAGACACTTTTCTGCAGAGCAGCAGGAGCTCATTAGAAATTTGCCTCTGAGTTGTGGGCAGGACTGTTGGTGCAGAATTTAACCTCCACTAATTTCCCATCAGCCTTTTGCTGTCACTCTTGCTAGCTTATAGGACCAAATGAAGAGGTAAGTGGATCTATTTGCCTGCAAGTAGATGCGTCAGAATTGAGAAAACCCATGGCCGTTGCTACGTCACAAACCTTTTTTAAACTGTGGGTTTTCCTCTGCTCCTGATCCAACACAATTTGAAAAAAGAAATACTCAGAAATTTAGCTTTAATCTTAAATTATTTTATACATGTTCTCCATCATGAAAAAAATGCTACAAAAACACGTTAAAAACACCAAACATGATTTTCATTGAAGTGGGTCTTTAAATTAGTTACTTTAATGAACTGCTTCTCATCACCTGAAAGCATTTGGGCTCTGAAGGAAAATAAATCATCAATCCGTTTTCTTTAGTTTGGATGACACGAAGCAGCCTTTAGATTGCACTAAATTAATTTAACAGATAAGGAAATGATTAATTTGTGATAAATAAAGAAATTTCAGTAGAATCCATGGACATCAATCCACAGTTTGAGGGACTGACGTTAAAATAGAAATCTGAAGTGACTCAAATTAAGTTTTACACACAGAAATGACCAAAAAAAGAAGGAAACTCATAAAAATATGTAGTCGACAGTTCTTAACAATGTTGGATTTTTTGACATGCCATCATTTGAAAGTAGGTAAAGGACGAAAATCTTCAGCTTCTCAGTCAAAAGTGGGTCATAGTGATTTTTTTTTCCTAGAGCTAAAGTCCTCTTCCCCTCTGTTCTGGGCTGGCTTTGTCACTCTGAGAGATAAAAGAAACAAGAAAAAGAAACACCTTAACAATTCTTTGCATTTTAATTCATACACATTTTCAGAAATTGAATGTTTGATCAAAAACATTAAAACCATCAGTTATACTATAATTATTGACCGTTTTTCAATGCATGCATGAAAATGTTCACTTGCATAATCTTTAAACGTTAAATCTCTGTAAGAACATCATTTGAGTTATTTTTGTTTTTTGGGGTTACCCATTGTCCAAGGATCATTAAATTAAAACAAAGTATTTAAAGTTCTGATTAAACTGGGATGCAGGTTGGAGTGATGCTTTGCACTCTCATCTCACAGCACAGACCAACGATGCTGGTTTAAATACTGGACGGGTGTTTCCTGTGTGGAGTTTGCACGCTCTCCCGTCATTAAAAACTTGCATAGCTCTGCATGAACGTGAGAATTTTGAACATGTTAGCCTCAAGCTCGCGTTTAAACAGACTTTTCAGCGTGAGTGGACGCTTGAATGCACGTTACCGATGGCGGTGTTAACATAGCTTTAAAGTTCATCATTTAGTAGACAAATTTTGTTTTCATACATCTTTTAATAATAATAAAAAAAAGCTTCAAAAATATGTCTTTAGTCTAAAATGTTGCTGGTTTCCACAAAATAGGAACATTTCAACGATGAAAACATCTAAAGAGTTAACCTATGAACACACCTGACTTTAAACTGGTTTTCAAAGAAGTCCAATGTTTGACATTTTTACATCAAACTGAGGTAATATTGGTCCGTCTGAAGATTGAATGTTTTAAAATGTATAGCTGCTGGCAGATGCTTGGAAGCTGACTGCAAACTTTCAAGCTTCTGCATCGTCATGGTTATAAAATTTCACAAGGACAACTTTCACTGTGATCAACAGGAGAGAATGACACCATAAAGTCTGACCAGCAGCCGTGTCTCAGCAGGTCAAGTCGTTATCATCCAGACAAGAAGGTCAGCAGTTTGACCTGCGACAACGTGCTTCAAGTGTGAGTGTGTTCCTGTTTGCCTCTCCTTGTACATAAATTTTAATCCTCGGCTCCTTCGATTTTCTCAGAAAACCTCCTGACTGGCGAAAAAGAAACCTTCAGTCTGTCACTCAGCTAGTGAGGCTTGATGTTGACAATTACTTTGCCACTGGCAGGGTCAGGATGAAACCACAGTCTGTACCTGTGAATTAAAATAAGCAGCAGGATGGGACTTGAAAAAAAGTAAAGTTTTTGGTTACAGAATAGAAAGGTGAATAATAGGAAGTTATAAGATAAAGAGAAAATGTTAAAGACTGACTCTGATGAAAATCGTGTTTTTAACATGTTCCACATTTAAAGAAAATTAAGCTGACATTTAATTAAATTATATTTCTGTTGATATGCAAATTGCAGTTTGAAAAAGCTTGTACCAGTGATGTAGAAAACACTCTGGGCTGGCCACAAGCTCCCTGCTCCACTCCATTCTGATGCATCCATTTGCTCGTCTTCATTTTCCTCGTCTGAACTGACATCTGGCTCAAAACTGTACGGCTGAATAGCTCCAATAATGCTCACCATTTTTGTTGCACTGCTAATGTTAGGTTGGAGTTGTAAGGGGCTGTAAGCTAGAGGGAGGTTGGGGAAATAAAGGTGGGCATACTCCTTGCCAAGGGTCCTGCCCCCAACTCAGAGGCAAATTTTTAATGAACTCCTGCAGAAACTATGCCCTTGGAAACGAGACAGATTGTTTGATTTGGGCTAAAAACTGCATAATCATAGTTAGAAGACCACTAGTAAACACATTCAAAAAAGATGATCGAAGTGGGACTTGTTTTTTTTTATTGGATGCTTCATTTTGCCTTTTCTAAAGAAAGTCTTAATGTTTGGCGCACTGATGCTGAGTAACACTGTAGGTGTGGAGTTCAAAACAGACGTGCTGTTGTTTCCTCCTGTTTCATTTAGCGTTTAGCTCGAACACATGCATGCTCACCCTTGTCCTCCAGGTGTGGGTCTTGCACAGGAGGTGTGGAACTCTGCGACAGATGGAGCTGTTTCAGCCTGTATGCAGGCAGGGAAGGGAGTTTTCAGAGTTAATTTAAGCCTTTTTCAGTTATTACTAAGATGAGCTTTAGTAAAAGATGCCTTGACCCTATGTTGGCCACTTTTTTTTTTTTTTGCTGTGTCAGTATTCAAATAACTTCAGTATACTTATTAGCTAAATGTATGACCTATCCTATAAAACATTGAAGACTCAAAAGGGTTCAATGAAGGCAAAAATTAGATCTCACCATCAGCAGCTTTCCCATCATGACCAGAAGTTTAGCAGCAATCCTTCCAGGAACTATTTAAATAAACAGAACAAAGATCCAGCAAAGGCCAGGTTTGTGCATTTCTCTTTTCCCCATAAATAGTGATCCTGCCTGCTGTGAAAATCGTATTTACTCCTCGTTATGCGAAGCATTTTTAGAGGAGTGTGTGCTGAATCACGGGCTGAGCTTTCCCTGCTTCTGATTTAATGAGGTTTATTCTCTCACTTATTCAGAGCTGATGAGGAGCAGCTTGCTTTGATACAGAACTGCCCCATGAACAGATTGATTATATACCACTGTAATTGGCCACTGGAGGAAACTGTTTGTCAAACGCTTGGATAGAAATGATGAATACAGAGAGAACAAGAAGAGATCTCCCAAAATTCTGAACCCAGAGCAGCTTGCATTCATCCTAATTTGGTAGCTGTCACAAGATCGAGAAAAACTCCAGAGTCAACAATCAGAGATTGTGAGAATGCAGAAGGAAAAGTGATCATCAAATTTGTCTGTCAAGAAATGCAATCATCTTGAATTTTAACAAATTTTCTTTCAAGTGAACGTTCACACCGCCTTCAGCAACGTTCATACAAGCAAACACTTCCAATGAAAAGTCTATGTAAACGGTTTTCCCTTTCCAGAAGTCCAGTCACAAGCTCTATGTACAAAACGGACATGTATTAATTGTGCGTTGGAAGTTCAACCAATTGAACTTCTTGACTGTCAAACTGCAAAAGCGCTGAACTGTGACCAATGCGAGTCTCGGTAGTGACGTGTGGGTAGCGTCCTTTTCAAAACAAGTCAAACAAACATGGAAGTACCAATCGTTTTAAAACGATCACAAAGGGGAAATTAATAACTGCAGCTGATGTCCGACTGGAATTCTATGACACCAAGAAGTACATTTATAGGAACAGAGCTGTGAAAGAAGAAGCCTGGAGCAAGACTTGGAAGATTTACACTGTTTTGACACTTCACACCAAGCCTCTTCTTTCTGTAGGTGGTGGACCAGCGATAGTCTGGTAGAAGTCCAGTGCTGGTCCGGTGTGAACACCACGGGCTGAATGCGTGTTCACAAAACTGCGTTCTTGAATGCGCAACACATTGCCCAGTGTGGACGTACCTTTACATTTATGCCTCGCTACACAACTTTCTACAACTGTTTTCGGGCTGTACGTACAAAATGAAAAGCCATTGAACGCACGTTGAAAGTTAAATGAGGTTGAACTTTGACCAATCAGGTACTTGGGTCTGGTAGGTACGTATGGATGCATTCCCTTTAATTTACTGCAGTACCAACCATTTGAAAATTGATCATGAAGGAGAAATTAATAACAGAGCCTTTTCATGTGACATCAGACAACATGGCGACATCGCTGACAGTGTGTAAGATTACTTGTGAACGTAGCCACCAACACACTGCTTTATTCATTTTATTGTATTATATAGATTTGTATTATTATGTATTTTTATTGTATTTTATATATAGAAAAAACAAGTAAATGCACAAAAATATAAAAGGTAAATAAGTGGCTGCAGCAAGCTATGGATTCTTAAAAAAGGGATAAACAAAATAGCCTTTTATATGCTTAATGCTCCTTCTAATCTAACGGTAAGTACACGAGCAGAATTTTAACATTCTGTAACTCATAAATAATTCCAGCTCAGATTCTGGCTGTGCTCGGACAGCCGGTGATCTGTCAGCCTAAAGCACAGCGCCATGAAATGATAATGACATCCAGCCATAACACCACATGAGCCCCCCCTGGATCCAAAACCAGCATGCAAACACAATCATCAGACATTTCAGGGCAAGATCTTTTTATTAGTTAAACTGCTGTAGTTTGCCTTTGCTTGCCTTGTTCTTCATCTTTTGTGACTGGATTTAATGGGCATAAATTTAAGTGGTACCTCAGAGTAGCTCTGATCTCGATTTGGCCATCTAAGGCGCTTTCCAATAAGCCTTTCTTTGTCTTCATGGTTTTGCTCTACACCGATTCAGGGTATTTCCATTTTGTGTCATTGTGCGCTTTGCTGTGCTTTTTTAGAACACACGAGGCTGAGCTTCAAACTGTGCTGCGTGGAGCTAGATCGAGCATCACTCAAGCCACTGATAGACCAGAGAGTAAATGCTCTTGTTGTTTATAGTCTGAAGAACAGCAACTGTGGATGTTTACCCTCCAAAACAAAGATGGAATAGAGTTACCTGGAGTCTTTTTCTCTGAACAGCTTTAAAGTCTCACTGCGATCATCTTTTGACTTATTGTAGAAGCATTCCTAGTAGTCTTTTAGTAATGATTTAGCTTTTTTTTAAACCAAATTACATCATTTTCTAGGACACAGTTTCTGCAGAACGGCTGTAGTTTAGTAAAAATTTGCCTCTGAGTTGTGGGAGCGGTGCAACCCTGCCACTCCCTTACCCTTCCTGTTACTGAGAGCTCTCTGTTTACACACTCTCCGGCTAGTTTACAGCCTCTCACACATCCAGCCAAACATGACTACAAAGATGCCAGCTCTGACGAGGAAAATGAAGACATACAAAGACCTTGTCATCTACAAGTGGATGTATCAGAATGAAGCGGAGCAGGGACCTTGTAGATTCTATGTAAGAAAATACACTTTTTTTCAAACTGCATTTTTTTGCTCCTGATTCACAACAATTTGAATGAAGAAATACTCAGAAATGCAATTTTAAGCTTAATTTTCTTTTTATATGTCCTTCACAATGAGAGCGTGTTCAAAACACCATTTTCATTGGGTCTTTGAAGAAACCCAGACCCATGTCCACATCCATTTTAACTGTTTGATTTCACATCTTTATTTTGAGCCAAAGGAGACGAGACCCAGTTTTTCTATATCCGTCAATAAGCTTTCCCACTTGGAGGCTGAATTCAACAATAACAAAGTTCAACTCAAACTGAGGCGTGTCCCAGCTGATAGAAGATGACTGTAGATGGGAAACACGGCTTCAGCTTTTGTTAAATACTCTTATTTGAAATTAAAACAGCTCTTTCTTTCAAAAAAAACCCTCAGACAATGACTCCTCTTTATCCTGCTCATGTGTGTGCTTTTATTTCTAATCTATTCAGATGTTTCTCCCTCGACCCCACCTTATGTTTAGGTACACAACCCAAATATCAACTGTTGCACTTATACTACTAAAAACACCACAGGAAGCCGGTGCCAGAAGGGAACCAATATTGACTATCAATCGGATCAGGAACCACAAATTGTGATATGGATGGAATTGTTGTTAAAAAGAATCATTAACAATCCTGCTGATTGTATACCAACTCTAACTTGACTCTATCAGCTGCTTCCAGCGCACTGTTTTCAGGCCAGGGGGTTCATAAGATTCCCTGGGTCAATTTAAAAGAAACCATAAGTTATGTCTGTCTGCAGAAATAAATGACACCTTATCTGCACCAACAGCGTAAGGATGCTCGCAGTACAAACCTGCTACATAGCTCATATCGGAGATAGTACATGTACACAAAGCTGAGAGATTTTCTCCCATGGCCTTGGCTGACATGAGCTTCAGCTTTACAGCATGTGCTTTTTTCTCTTCACTGGTGATGAAGAAATATTGACTGATATCATTAGGTTTGACAATAACAAAGTCTTTTCAGTTTTTGAATATGTTGTCTTTAAATTTCACTAAAAACAGGTTGAAATAGGACTACAAACCTGTACCGAGTCTATCAATGTAATGCTGAACAGAGTGTACCTTTGAAAAAAACTGACTAAGGAAGAAAGAGAGCATGGAAAGGGTGCTTATCTTTCTCCTAAAAAAGCTAATTTTGCAGCTAATAATAAAATTGCACACTCACAAAAAAAAAAGGTTCTTTTAATTTTAGGCTCCAAAAATCAGTTCTATTTTCAAACTCAATGTGCTTTTTCGTTGTATTATTGAGCCTCATATCCAGTACGCTTCATCTTCACACACCAATGAGAAAATCTGGGGCAACGCGGAGCTTGTGTGATTGCCCAAGGACACTTTACAAGGCTGCAGTGCTACAGATCGAGTCTTCGATCCACTAAGCAAAAGATGACTACTGTACACCTTTCATTAAGAAGACCTGCCTCTGTTGGATAAAAAAGCTATCCACCAGTGCTCCTCCTTTGCAGGGAAACAGTGATGTTTACCATCAATGAAAAGATGCCGAACCACAGTTATCTCACCTGCAGTTGAGGCATTTTTTCTTTCTCAGAGATGTTGAAGACCAGCTGGAATAGTTGTTGGAAGGACCTACAAAGACAAAAGTGTGAGAGAATATTCCTTCAACTGAGAGAAAGCCTAAATGAAGACAAAAGACGCCAGTGAGTGTGACGCAGCCACGCTAGCAGAGAAGTGGGGATCATGGTTTTATTTGGTTCTGTGGGTCTTGAGAAGCATAGCTGAGAAAAATGAAAGAGATGAGGCAGCCATCTGTCCATAGTGCTGCTGCTACGTTTGCTCCAGCTGTCCTACACTGGTTGGCCTCACATTAGATAGTTCCTGTAGTCATAACTCAAAAAAGTCTACGGGTTTGAGGACATGCACGACCCTGCAGTTAACAGCGATAAGTCTGGATGATTTGTATGATAACATGAACACTTTAAAAAAGTCACAATCCTATGATCATCAGTGAACAACCAGTCTCTAGACATTGTCTTTTTAATAAGCAATAACTACTTGATGTAAATATTTTCTGTCAAGCTTCTTTGACATATTAAAGTTGTATGCTTTTACTTTTTCAGCTGCTGTTAAGGCGCCACAAACATACTATTGCTACAGATTTAAAGTTGAATCATAATGATTTGCAATGAACTTTTTAAAGACCCACTCCGATCATCTTTAGATCTATTTTTAAAGTGTTCCCAATGGTCTTTTGATTGTAATTGGCTGTTTTTAAATCTGTGTGGTTTTCTAGGACATAATTTCTGCAGAGTGTCAGTAGTTCATTAGAACTACACCTCTGAGTTATAACATCTGTGTGGGACTGTGAGTATGGAGTAAGCCCGCCCCTACTTTCCATCATCCATCTGTTAACAATTTCTCCAACTAGCTTACTGCCCGTCATTTCAATTCAATTTTATTTATATAGCCCAAAATCACAACCATAGACATCTCAATGGGCTTTACACCGGTATTTATACAAAGAACATTAAGGCAGTAATAAAATATAAACAATAGCTGGTTTCTTGACAAAATAAACAGATTAAGCTAAATTGGCATCCCTACCCTTAGACCCATCTTCTCAGTGAAGAAAAACTCCTAAAAAAATCCTATCTTAGGGGAAAAAAATTAGAAACCTCAGGGATGTCCACATGAAGGAGGCATCCTCTCCCAGGACGGACAGGCAACGTGCAAGAACTGATAAAGAAGAACCAACTCATCCAACTCCACAACTGAATGTCTGAATAACAACTTGATTTGAAAGAAATTCATTATTGTTATCATTGTTGAAATGTGTTTTTAATGTTAACTCAAGCTATAGTTTATAGATAGCCTTTTTACCTCTTTGCAACAGTTGTTCTGTGTTTTATTGCCTGCTTCCTTCCCCTTTAACTCGATTTTCAATTGTATTTATATAGCCCAGTATCACAGCCGTAGCCGTCTCAATGGGCTCACGGCGGTATTTGCAAAGAACACACAGTATCTTTGGCAGATAAGGAAGAGTGCTGTTCAATTCCTCAAAAGGTTGATTATATGACACCCTTAATGCACTTTTCAACTCTGTTTCTCTGCTTGAATGTTGGAACCTACTACTTGAATTTTTAATAAAAGGGAGCAGGAGAGAAGTGGCCCTTTGAGAAAAAGGATGGTGGCATCTTCCCAGCACTCTTGTTGCTCCCATTTGCATAAGAAAACCTTGCTTGTTTGTGTGGTCTTTTGCTTAGTTTTTCTTTAGTGTTTAGGAGAATTTACCTGACACAACTACATGTTCAAATAACAACTACATGTATGAATAGTGTAGCAGCTTCATCCAGATTAAATTGTGGAACAGCTGGGGGTGCGAGACGAGCCTGAAGCGAGGTCCAGGCCAGGATCAGGAGCACAGACCATCCACCTGGAATCTCTCCTGCTCTCCTAGAGCAGAGTTGGTAACAGGGACAACATATGAGTTGTACTGCACTAAACAGAGGCATGATGAACTAAATAAAAAATAGTACTGGGTAAATGACAAAGAAAAGAGGAGAGAAGTAATTGAGGACAGTACCCCAGTAAACCATACTTCTACCCAGCTTCTAACTTCTAGTAATCTGCTAGCAACTAATTAAGAAAGTAGGTAACTAATTAACTAATTAAGTTGCATGTAATATGGCACAAATGGTATATGGTAATAATATTAACAATGAATAGAATAGAATAGAATAGAATAGAATTCAACTTTATTGTCATTGCACCTGCAGTACAGAGCAACGAAATGCAGTTTGCATCCATCCAGAAGTTCTTTTTAGCAGTATCATTGCTTTTTAGCAATGATAGAGATTCTTCAGTTTTATCATGTCAATATTAATACACACCTCACAACCCCAACCTAACCTTACACCTGCAACAACGATAGCAATCATTGGTCCAGTTTTGATCCAGATGTCACATTGAATAATGAAAACAAAGGTGTACATGGATCTATGGGTATGCAAGTGGATACATTGGAATTGAATGGAGGAGGGGTCTTGTGGCCTAGATCACAGCTACAAGCTTTTTCCAACTGCACTTTTTCATCTGCTTCTAATTCACAATGATTTGATTGACGAAATAGTCAAAAATGCTATTTTAAGCTTAATTTTGATAATATATGTCCTCCATCGTCAGAACAATGCCACAAGCACATGTTAATAAGACTAAAAACACACTTTTTTTATTGGAGTGGGTCTTTGAAATTAAAATAAAAAATTGTCAGGATTAACATAGATGTTTGTGTGGAAATGTTACTGTTAACAATTTGCTAAGGACTGGACTGCCAGTACAGGTTTCTCTCTGTTCCCTGTTCATCAATATTTCCCCTTTAGACCTCATTTGCATCTTTTTTTGCTCCACTAGAAGGCTTCTGATTTATGAGCCTTTCTTCAAGCCATAATTAAGCAGTAATGAAGTCATTAAAGGTGACCTTTTTAATGCATTTCTGAATCCATGTGTCTTTCTAGAGAATCCATATATTATAACGATGACCACTGATACTTCAGAAAACAAAAGTGTTCGGCTGCAGAGTTGGAACAAAACAGGCAACCGTGCTTTGCTGCAGAAAATCTGGAATTGTTTGCACAAGCACACACTCACACAGGCGTTGACTGCACTGCAAACAAATGTAGGCCACATATTCCACTGGGAACAGAGCGGCTATCACTAGGAAAATCCTACTACCAGCTATCAGGCTAATAAAATACTAGAATGAGAAATGGAGAAGGATGGCCAGGACACGATTTAGAGGAAAACATTCAGCAGAGAGGCTGGCAGATTGAGACTTTAATTACTTTTATTGTGTTTCAATAGAGTGCGTGTGGACCAAGGAGATGGGGAGTGAAGGTTCATGGGGAAGGCACCGGGAGGAAGAAAGATGAGTGCAGATGGTGATGACAGTACACGGAGATGTTCAAAGAGAAGGCTCATTCTCCCGCCCCTCCTCTCCAGTCACCACTCCTGCCTATCACAACACAACCTGGAAATATGATCCGCAAATACTATTAGCATCCATTCCCAGGTTAGAAGTGAATTTAACACGCCTCAAATGATCTTTGGGTGTATGTGTTGGAACTTAGTGACAGTCTGGCTAATTGCAATGGCTCCTTTATATAAGTGCCATAGCTACTGCCAGGCTTCCTATGAGACTTTCTACACGGATTGGGAAAGCTTGTGTGTTTATTAGACTAACTGGGTCACCGCCAGACAATTTCAAATCCAGTACCGCAGAAACTTATCTGTAGGACTTCATTCATGTCTCAAAAATGCTGCTTCTGCTGCTGCTGCCCTCAATTTCTCCACAAATCCAATTCAGCCGCACGTGATGGGATGCCATAATTTATTTTGTCATTAATTTTATATCAGTGTGTATATCCTAACTACCATGCAGTAAATAATCTGATTTCAAGCTGCAGGGGCTGTGCACCGCAGATTCCTGTAAAGCCTCAGTCACTGTGGGTTCTGGCGTCAGTCATAGCATCTCAGTGGGATTCAGGGGAGACCCTTAGGCTGTAACAACCGGCTCCCGTTTCCTCTCATGGATCGTCAATCTTTAATTGTCACGTCTGACACTGCCTGGGTCTTTCCTTATTAAGTGAGAGATTTTTTTTTCCTTGTGAAGCTCACTGAGCTCAAACATTCAACCCGAGTAAAAAGAAACCGAATAGAAATGACAAAACAAACAAAAAAGGATTCATTAAAACGAATTCTATGTTCAATATTTTGGTAGACTTTAGCAGAAAAAAATTTAAACACACAAGTAGCATTTTATAATTAAGTACAGAATGTCCTGTTTGGCTGTATTTCAGAGATTCCTGTGAATGTGTGGTGCTTGTAGTTTTTCTTTTGCTTTTCAGCTTACTTTGAAACCAGTACAACATGCGTCATAATTCTGGAGACTAGATCCTGCATGTTTACAAGCTGTTGCTTTTGTCCCCATATGGTAGTTCTGGCATAGCTTAGATTTAGATTTGAGGTCAATATCTTTCTGTTAGACGAACCTCTGAATATTTATGAACTCATGCATGAAGCATCAGAGTGCCTACAAAATGCCCAATGCTCAGTAGAAGCCACAACGTCTGCACTCAGCAGAACCTTTATGCCTCGTTCTCTGAGTTTGACAGTTGATGCCTTGAAGCAATTTCTTGTTGCCTGAAAACTGCCTTTTTGTGTTATTCCATCATCAAAAATGTTCACTTTTAGGAAACTTTATTCTTTTTAATCTGTAATACCAACACACTCATTTTGAATAAGTTTAATCTCCTATGTATTTTCTGCATATACCTCAAAAATGTCTCACCTTGCTCCTTATCATTTGTAGAACTTTTCCACTGTGCCAGATTTGACCTTTCATTAGACACAATGGTTTGGGACTTATTTAAAATTGAAAATGAGCTAATTAAAGTTGAAGCTGAAGACAAAAACATAGATATGATTTGTAAAATAGATAACAGCCTCAGTTTATAGAGTAAAGAAGGCTGAGTTTGGTATGGACAGTTCTGTGATGGCAGTCTTCTTTCATCTCTGCAGCTTTAACTTCCTAAACCTGGCATCCGCATGTGTGAACATTGCATTTTGGGCTATATTACCAGATTAGTTAATTCTACTTAACTAGGGCCCTATGACTACACGTGTAGGAGGTTAGCTTGAATATTAGCTTGGGACTTAAGAGATTGATATTATTTCCAAAATGTTTTTATTTTCCTATTAATTGATAACTGAACAAGCTCTTCTGATTAAACAAGGACCTGAACAGACATGCTGGAAGACTCGATGGTGGATTGATCCGTGTGGATCAAAAGAAGTTTTCACATTGTACTCTGTGTAATTCAGTGCAGGTTGTGACATTTCACAGCAGCACTGAAGATGAAAAGGACTTTTTCATCCCTGCCGTTGTGACCTGACATTAACTTGAAGTGACATGCTTTTAAAACCAGCAACAGCAGTCGACCAGCTTCACTGTTATACCGCTTTGGGAGCTTAAGTTCACTTTGAAAGGAAGTGTTCACATGAACACAAGTGCTTTTTAAGACCTGCTCCATTGAAAATTGTGTTTATAGTGTTTTAGTGTTTTAACATGTTCTTGTAGCATTTTTGTCATGATTGAGGACATATATAAAAGAAAATTCAGCTTAAAACTGTGTTTCTGAGTATTTCTTTATTTAATTTGTTGTAAATTAAGATGAAAAAATGATATTTAAAAAAGTTATTAGTTAAGATACAGTAACTGAAATGGGTGGGCCAAAGTCTCTCGTCTCCGCTTCAAGATGGACTTACATCAAAAATTTTATGACTGAAAACTGCACAACTGGATAGTTCCAGTGTTGCTTGCCATTTTTGTTACACCGCAAATGTTAGAGTGGGGCTGTAATTTAGTGTGAGAGAGTGTGAGCAAAGGGATGATCAGCGGAATCTTCTGCACCAACAATCCTGCCCACAACTCAAAGGCAAGCTTCTAATGAACTACCGCTCTGCAGAAACAATGATCTAGAAAATATTAGAAGTGAGAAACCTGCCATCATCAGGGTTGTTCACTAGGCCACTGAGCCGGCACCAAGGGATTGCGCCGGTGGAAATCGTCAATGAGAGAAGGATCGAGGATGTTGTCACGATCTACCCAAGACTGTGCCTCTGAGCCGTACCCTGCTTAGTCCAGAAGGCACTGCATACGTCCATCACGGCGTCAGGAATCCAGCACCTCCTCACCATCAACAATGAGGAGAGGCAGCTCCTTCAAAATCCTCCGCCTGAGGCTCCTCGTCTTCAGGACCACTCGTGGGCTTCAAATGGGAGACATTGTTGTTGAGTTCGGTGATTTCCGTATCGGTGGCCAAGATCAGAGTTGGTGAGACAATGGGTTTGGGATTGGGGGGAACTTCTGGAGAGATGTTGTGGATCAGAGAAAGTGCATCAGCTTTGGTGTTCTTGGAACCTGAGCAGAAAGTAATCTGGAATTGAAACGGGGACAATAATAGACGCCAGCGTGCCTGGTGGGGATCAAGGCGGTTGGCCATGCAGATGTACTGTAAGGTTGCGGTGATCAGTCAAGACAATATATGGTATGGCTGCCCCCTCTAACTAGTGTCTCCACTCACCGAATGCCGCCTTCATGGCCAATAACTCACGATCTCCCACATCATAGTTGTGCTTAGCGTTGTTCAGCTTCTGGGAATAGTAGGCACAGGGTTAGGTCTTAGAGGGTTGACCATGACGTTGGGAAAGTACTGCCTTAATGCCTGTGCTAGAGGCGTCAACCTCCCTCCGACCTCCTCAGGTGGTTGGAAGGAGAGACAGGAGACTGATTCATGACAGAAACATATCATTTCCTCAGAACCAAACATGGGGTTTAAATACGTTTTAAATGTTTAAAGTCATTTTTCCACAAGAAAAAGAAAAAAAACTCAGTTTCATCTGACCTAATCCATTCCCAGATTTCTTATGATTGAGATGAAGAAGCAGGAATTGTTGTTCACCTTTCCGCACATCCCATGATCAGTTGCCACAGTGAATCAGCTTTCAGTAATCCACACATTCCCTTGAAAAGCATTCAATTTACCCGTTAAAAAAATGCTTTTATCATTTAAGAAACATCTCTAAACTGAGGAGAATGATTTCTAAACAGACATGGAGGTTGTTATTCATGCTTTTATTTCATCTCGTTTAGATTATTGCAATTCTCTTTTTACTTTGTTTTAATAACTCTTCAGTAAAACGCCTACAGTTGGTTCAAAATGCTATTGCAAGGCTTTTAACAGGAACCACTAAAAGTGCCCATATTTCACCGGTTTTATCTTCCCTACCCTGCCTCCCTGTCAATTTATCAGTGATTTTATAATTTTTGTTTTGACTTTTAGACTTCTCAATGGACAGGCTTCTGGTTACATCTCTCAACTGTTGGTTTCATACACCCCTAGTCGTCCCCTTTGCTCCTCGAACCTGAACTTACTTACGGTCCCCAAGACCCACTATAAAACTTGGGGGGGCATTGCTTTTCAGGCAGTATCCCAGAGACTGTGGAATACCCTACCCTTCTCTTCCCAATCAGTAGAATCTTTTCAAAAACAGTCAAAGATGCTCCTTTAACTAAACTGCTTTTTACTCTGTTTTATTTATTTGTTTATTTATAATGTTTTGTTCTCGTTTTACTCCGTGAAGTCCTTTTTACACTGTCCGTGAACAGTGCTATACAAATTAAGCTTACCTACTTACTTACCTACATTTGGTTTGGTAGAGTTTTACCCCGGATGACCTTTCTGACACAACCCTGTATTTTATCCATGCTGGGGACCTATACAAGGAAACCCAGAATTGTGACTTCAATAATGTAAAAAAAAAATCCATGTTCTTAAATATTAAAATAACTAAAGCTTTGATTATTGACAAAAACGAATAAAGGAAAATGCATTCTAATGCTGACCCTTTTGTTGCCGACTGTACACACAGTAAATTTTCGTTGCACTGGAGCTTTTTTATGTCTCTTGTCCACGCTCTTCATTGTATGGTCTAATCATTCATTCATTCATTCATTTTCCAATCCGCTTTATCCCTTTCGGGGTCACGGGGTTGCCGGAGCCTAACCCGGCTACTCATGGGCGAAGGCAGGGTACACCCCTGGACTGGTCGCCAGTCTGTCGCAGGGGATGGTCTAATCAAATGGCAGCAAAAAGCACTGCATCCGTAGCTTTCACATTTCTAGAAGATAACTCTGAATCCAGTGCAAGAGCTTTGGTTCAGGCTCCAAATTCTTTGGGGAAAATTTCAAAACCCCATAATCTGGCCTTTCTTTAGAAAAGGAAATATTTCAGCACTTTATGCGTTTCTGTCTGTCTGACGGGGTTAATCACACTCAATCTCACTCAATTTGCTGTTCTAATTTAGTTTAATTAGGCTTCACTTTTATTTCTGCACACTGGTAATGTTGTTTTTGATAAATGACAGCTTCTTTTTGCTGCAGCACACTTTAAGGGGCAATTTTACGTGCATTGATTTGTAATTCATGTCAGCTGGATAAAAGAGGGGTTTATGTCATTTTAGAAAGCCCACTAATGTTCAAACACAGCACAAATATTTTCTTTTTTATAATTTCCTTTAAAGTTAAACATTAAAAGAACCAAGGAAATTATTGTTAGGTGTTTGTGACTTAACAAAAAAGCAGAATCATTTTAATTAACCATCACAATTAAAACTTCTGTGTCCATTTCTCACAGTCAGCGAAGGTTAAGTAGGGGAGGTGACGTCCTTGGATCAAGTCTGCTCAGCATGCTGTTTTCTGTCTCTCTGCCTGGCATCCCATTGATGGATCCCACCAGCCTGCCTCAGTCAAAAAGAGTGGACTCTCAGCAGTCCAGCAGCACGCTGCAGTCAGGAGTTCCTCCATAGAAAATAGTTTTACAAAATGATATTCAACAATATCATTCTAATGCTGCTAAAACTGGTATAAATGGTCACATTGACTGTCAGCTTAAATGTGAGTGATGAGTACATCCTGCCACTGTTATATGAAGTAGGACTCTTTAAATAGATTTTCAATTAAGTTTGAAGCAAATCTATGAAATGTTTGATCTTTGTGACAATGTTGATGATAAAAAATGGCTTTGTATTCACTTTTCTGAGCCAAAATGCTGTGCCACTAATGAACTTACACAAACTGTCTGTCAACAATCCTTGCCGTTATTTATGTGACTCTTCTTGTAATGATTCAGACTTACCTTTAATTCTATAAGCAGTTCATGGATCACTTCTCATACTACTGGTGGCACTTCTCTTAATTGAAAAGGCTGTTGCTAAAGGATGTTACCAACATGCTGCAAGGTCTTCTTAACATTACTCTAATTTGCTGTTTTAAATGCTTATTAAAGACCTGATCCTATGAAAATTATGTTTTTGGTGTTCTTAACATGTTCTTGTGGCATTTTTCTTATGGTGGAGGACATATATACATATATATAAAATTAAGATTAAAAAATCATTTTTAAGTATTTTTTTATTCAAATCGTGGTTAATCAGGAGCAGATGAAAAAAATTCTGTGCCTGTAGTAGAGAAATAGGTGCTACAATTGTCAGGCCATGTAGACTCCCTGCTCCGCTCCATTCTGATGCATCCACTTGTAGACAAATAGTTCCATGAATGTCTTCATTTTCCTCGACCGAACTTCCGTTTGGGTCAAAACTGTATGGCTGGATAACTGGATTGCTCACCATTTTTGTTGCACTGGTAATGTTAGATTGGTTAGGTTTTGATTAATCATCAATAGATGATCAGAGTGGGACTTATGAGTGAACTACATGTGCAGAACCCTTCAATTAGTTTGTGTGCTACAGACTATTTTAAAACAATTAGGACACAAACATGCATTTGTTCATTCATGCAAATATGCAATGCTTTGAGGTCACAAAAGCGCTGCAACATTTTCCATAACATTGACTTTCACCTCGCACAGAATGACACACAAAAAAGGAAACCTGTTGTTCAGTTTCAGGCCAGAATCATAAGTTATTGTGTTCATGTCTTATTTGTCTTTTAAACAATAAATTCAGTTAAAGCGTTACATTTCAGCTTTGCCTCAAAGTTTGCTTTCTGGCTAAAGAAAAGCACAAATCTTCAATAGTGAGTTGACATCTTCTTGAGAGAGGAGAGTTGGAGGTGTCAATGAAATTGCCATGAAATATATTTTTTTTAAAATCACAACTTATGTAAAAAAATATTACCGTCCATTCATTTTCTAAGCCTGTTTTGTCCCTTTTTGGGGTCACGTGGCTGCTGGAGCCTAAATACAGTTGGGCGAAGGCAGGGTACACCCTGGATGGTCGCCAGTCTGTTGCAGGGCCGTGTCTATATATATAGACATTCACACCAAGCGACAATTTAGAGCAGATCTGTTCCTTGTGAGCTACTGCCCTGCTTGCTTTACAGCTAACCCTGCTTCAGTAACTGCTGATTAGCTGGAGTGAGTGAGCCCAGATTCTGACCTCTGGCGCTTTTAGCCGTCATCAAGCTGATGGTTACAGAAAACTGTTGACTCGTTAGAGAGCTACTAAGTAATAATCATGAATCCATATTTTTAATGCATGGCAGATTAATTATTATCAAAATGTTTTATTGCCATTTCAAAGACAATCCACAGCTGAAAGTCTCATCAATGAAAAGATGTGAAAGTCAGCAGTTTTTTTTTGCATTTTAATAGAAAATCAAATAGTATAGATTAATCAATGCAATTATATGTACCTGTAGATTTCTTTTTTTGTTTTTTCCACACGTTTAAAATACTGTGAGGCATTGAAAAAACATACATCAGTCCTATAAATAAAGCGCCTCAAAACATATTCTAGTTGCACCAAATGTAATAGGACATCAGCTTAATATATTGATGTGAATGTTTTTACACAAATCAGCCGTCTTCATCATCATCAGTTCCTTCTATGAACTTCAGCTACCTTTAAAACAAAAACACATGCGTTGACTATTATTGCAAGTACTTCTCTCTAACATTTAGTTCTAGAAATGAAGTTTGGAAATATTGGTGTAGTGCCTCTATATGCTACCATGTTGGTTTTCATACATCACACATTACTCTTTATGCTACAACATTCCAGTACGCTACAGGGATCAGTGTCCCATTACTGTTTCTTGTGGCGTTGCAATTATGACGAGGGGAGGACAAACGCTGTGACCTCGAGGAAAGGCAGGAGTCTGTCATTGGGTCCCTCTGTGCCATGCTACTCCAGAACAGAGGAGGGAGGGGGGCGCACGCAGCAGTTGGGTCGTCTGACATTTTGCAGCATTGACCTGAAAATGTTCTGTTGCCTCCTTTTGTTCTTTTTGTCATGTCGCGGTGAATCAACTGCAGAAATTGACTTACGTAAGGACGTCCGCACTATCAGTTTCCTCTCTTGCTCTCTAATCTTGCACTGCAAGTGGCTCTGTATGGCAAAACCAAGGGATTCTGGATCCACCGAGGCACCGTAGACCTCCCACGTCATCCCTTGTTCATCCCATACAACATCATGGACACTTTTTCCTTTTTCCTTTCCTGACTGATCATCCTCCTCAGTGTTTCCCTCTGGTTCTATCTTTTCTTTGTCAGATTTTGTCTCCTTCTGCAGAGCCTTATCCTTAGTTGGATCTGTCTTGGTTGCAGTGTTTCCTGCTGTTTTTGTAGGCGGGGCCTGCTCAGCCTTAGTCATGACAGCAGCCTGACAAAGCCCAACGCTGTTTCTGTCAGCAGATCCAGACTCTGAAGCACTGGCTGTCCCTGTGGGAGCCCCTGTTTTGACAGTAGAAGCTGTTTCTGCTGCAGATGCCTGAACACCTTCCTTAAAATTGGAGTCACTTGCTTCGCCTTCCTTCTTGTGGTTGCTGTGTTCGATGTTGATTTGATAAACTGGCTGAATGTTGCACAGACCCAGCCCAGTCTCTTTTGGCTTGGCTCCGAGCCTTGAGTTGGGCTGCTGGCATGAGGTTTCTGAGCTGGAACCGTAAGTCTGGTCAAGGCACACCTCTGCCTCGATGGTGACTCTCTCTGAGGTGTGATTAGTGCTGGGTATGGACGTTGTGTACATTTGGTGGAGACCTAGGTTGTCATTCGCCTGATAGACCACAGCCAGGCTCTGCAGCTCCTCCCTGTGGACTGCACCACTGCTCAGCCTGCGGGTCACAGCGAAGGGCACCAGACTGGGACTTGTGGACACCGCCTTGTTCGACGTGTTGGCCACGGCCTGAACCTCCATATCGTGATACTGCTTTACCCAGGCTGGCGATAGAGGGGACGTCATTGTCGAAGCCTCTCTGTAGAGCTTGTTGTGTTCCTCCACACTTGTGACAGTCTGGCTGGTTGCCTCAGCCACCTGCCCACACTTCGCCGTGGTTTGTGTAGCCCAGGGAGGAGCGGACACATCCATCTGTGAAGAGACGGGCTGATGTTTATCTGAGGAGACTCGTGCTCCCTTCACCAGAGGGAAATCCTCTGCTGAATGTGCTGAACAGGAAGAGGTGCTTGTAGACGTGGTGTCTTTGTTTGTGCACAGAAGATTAGTGGATGTGAGAGGAGTTAAAGGTTCAGACCCATGCAGGGGGGATGGTTTTGCAAAGGAGTCGCTCTGAAAGTGAGCAGGTTCTTCAGTTTTCTGTGGTGTAGCTTGGTCTGGAGCTGAAATGCTCTGAATCAATCCTTTCTGTGGGGCTTTGTTCAGTTCATTTTTCTCATTTGCAGAAATATTTTTATCACTGTTTTTTTGCACAGTGGCTTCAGCTGAAGATATCCGCTTCTCCCCCTTTGCAGTACTTGGCTCTTTTCTTCGGCACTCATTGTTTTGCATGTCGACCTTTGAGGCTGTTGTAACAGCAGCTGACAAACCGGCCATGCAAACATCCTTTCCAGTGGCTGGGCTTAACATTTTCGTGTTAGCATTAGAATCCCCCTGGTTGCCTCCCGTCTCTCCTACACACTGGCCTGTCAGTGAAAGGTTTAGCAAGTGCTGCTCTCCACCTGTCACAGATTTAGTTTGGTTTCCATTGCCCAGCACTGGTTTGTCACTTACAGAGCTGTCAGCTGGTTCAGTTCCCTTCGAAGCTGTTGCTTGGGGGATGGCGTTGGCGAGAACAGTTGTTCGACAGAGGTTATCCTGCTGTCCAGAAAGTGGGAGCGAGTCCTCTGGACAAACCTGAGAGAGTTTGAGAAGGGGCTCGTTTCCCCAGTTGGCATTAGATTCCTTATTTCCCAGAGAATCCACCGCAGTCAGCTGAGGCACTGTGTGGACTGTCACTGTCCTTTTCGGGTTAGTTCCCATGTTGAAATTGTTGCGTCAGTCTTTAATTACTTATGTAATTCAAAGATGGACACAGATGCACTGTCTTTCTCTTTATGAAGCTCCCTGAAGGAAAAAAAGTAGAAAACTGTTTGTACATAGGATGTAAAATCCTTAAAGCTACGACGTAAGCTAATCTATATGAGCAGAAAAGACTTTTATGCAAATGCTGGCATGCAAATGGTGCTACACCCCCATTAATCAACTAAATGGAATAGAAATCTGAGAACAGAACCACCAATTACCAACAGGTGCACAATAGTCTGTTTTTGAGAGTAACTCACTGATCAAAAGACATATTAAGACTTTTGTGACTATTGTTTGAATGCAAGTTTAAATTAATCTTCCAGGCAATTATGCTTTCACTGTCTTGGAAAATGTTTTTTATTCTTACTGTAGAATGAAGTGTGCTAGTGCACAATGGTTGTATGTACTTTGTATGTTACTTAAATCTATCAAAGCTAATCAATGCACAAAAAAATGCTTGTAAAGAACCACACATTTGATTTCCAGACTGAGGTTTTTTTGTTTGTTGTTGTTTGTTTACTGCAGATATTTAGTTTTACTGAGTGAGCTTAAATCTTTCTCTTGGCAGCATGTCAGTCCATTATACTTCACTCCTTCCTAAATCCAGCTAGAGATTGTATTCACAATGACATTACTGAAACCTATTTTAACCTTTGTATAGGCTATTTACAAATAGTTTTTTTTTTTTAATATCTATACTTTTTTCATTATTTTATCTGATTGTATCCTATTTCTTACACCTCAACTTCCACAGTTTAGATGAAGTGCAGATTTGTTACTTTGTCGTTTGAGCTTTAAAGAAAAAAACAAAAAGGCCTGATAAATAAATGCATTTGTCTCTTAACAGTTCAGATTGAACCTGCAGTTCCTCATTTTTCCCCCCCGCTGGCATGATAAAGGACCTAATCCCAGTCTGTCTCCTGAGCATGTGGGTGCATATGGCCAATTCTGCA
The DNA here is from genome assembly GCA_036245035.1 of Adrianichthys oophorus. Taxonomy (NCBI): domain Eukaryota; kingdom Metazoa; phylum Chordata; class Actinopteri; order Beloniformes; family Adrianichthyidae; genus Adrianichthys; species Adrianichthys oophorus. Next base: position 8,802,339 of record BSAI01000119.1, on the reverse strand, counting down.
GGTCCTGTGCCATCTCTCAGCTGACATCCGAAATGTCCTCAATTTTAGCCATGCAAAGTGCACTGAACAATAATCAAACCTGAAATTAAACAAAATTTGCATTTCAATGAGATTCCACCCCAGTGACAGCATCATGGCACCTGGATTTTAAGCAAAGAAAAATGTGACAGAACTGAAAGATCTGGAGATTTCTCCTTGCACAAGTGCAAATTTCTTTGCAATTAATCAACACAAAATATGAAATTACTTTTGTGTGAGCTGTGTCTCCCAGCACAAGCCTGTTTGTCCTCAAAGAGTACATTAATGCAAAGCAACTATAAGTGTCAGTGCTCCTCTCCCTGCCTTCTTCTTTCTGTTTCTGCAGCATTGGCAAGGAGAAAAGGGGGGCATCAGCAGTAACATGCAAAATAAATAACAGGCTGCATGTAGGTGATGCACTCGACCTATCCAGGCCAATTCAGATCTGTGTCATGCACTAGATCCTCTGTAGATCCAATTCCTTCCACAAATGCCACCGAATGTTCTGCGGATTTGACCTTGCAGACGAACTTAACATTTAAAGAAAGGAGAAAAGCGGACGCGGATCAACAGGACGGCGGTGGTTTACCTTGATGTCTCGCGCCGTGGGATGCCGTTTGAGCATCCGTGCCGGAGAGAGGCGCTGAAACCCGAAAAAAAATAAATAAAGAGGGGGAAAAAATCAACCGTGCGTCGCTGACACCAAGGCACGCCTTCCACCGCAACAGAAGTCTTGAAGGTATCGATCCCGCGCCGCCTGGGTACCAAACCTAAGCGCGCCGAGCGGCTGGCTGACCGCGCGCAGTGAGTCACCGCTGACCGACTGACTGAGGCTGCAGGGAGAGGCGCGCGCTGGTTGGTGCAGCAGATGGGTGAATAAAACAGAGAATGAGGAGCAGCCGCAGGCATTCACAGGAGGGTCACTTATACTTGAGATTGATTACTTTTATATCCTGGTGCTGCCAGTGGCTGATGAGCAAAGCCATATTTTCTTTCCCAAGAGGAGACAGGGTTTACACAGCTGTGTCTTGTGGGGGTCTCTAGTGGAGTCCTAACACATGCTTTTAAAGACATTTCAAACGGAGAATTTTGATGAAAATTAACTTTATATTTATTTCAAGTCAGATTAATCTATCAGATTTCCCAATAGCTTTGTAAAAAACACCTTTCAAGATAATTTCGCAGTGTAATGTTTAATTTAGTCAATTAAATTCATCATAAATTGAAACCAATAATTTGGTTTGCTCTTGCCTCACAGTGAGAAGGTTCGAATCCCAGCTGGAACCCTTCTGTGTGGAGTTTACATGTTCTCATGCATGTGCATGCATGCTTCATAGTTAATGATTTCTATGGGTTAAATGATTACTCCGGAGTACCTGGGTGAGAGTGATTGTGTGACCTGCAACACACTGGCAACGCGTCCAGGGTGTTCCTCACCTTCGCTGTTGGGTAAATTACTTTCAAAGAGTAACTGATTACTTTACTGTAGTTACTGGATGAACTTGGAATTAAATTACTTTACTCATTCCTTAATTTAAAAAACGAATTCATTCACTTTTCTTTGCTTTTTTCCACTCTCATACAAATTCTCAAAGAAATAAAGCTCGCACAAACACGATCCCAAAACATAGAGGCTACACAAGGGCAATCTGGGTTTTTAGCACTACCTCATTAATTTCACCACATGAGCATGAAGAAATGTACATTGTAAAGTAGCCTCTAGTGTAGACTCATTGACACTAGGGCAGTGGAAAGCAGTTAATCTCCGAGACATAACTTGCTCTAAACTGAAATGTTTGCCTTTGTTTTCAGCAAATTGAAAATAATTTGAATATCTCCAGTTGCTGAAGGCCACTACGAATTCATCTACTTTACATCCATATTTCTGCTCTTTTCCTCTTACTTTGACCAGTCTCCAACTCTGCATTAGAGCATTTGCGTCAGTAACTGAGTTTTTTTATTAGTATCCATTTAGTTTCATTTAATCAAGACATAATGATAGAGTTTAATAGTCTTAGTAGTAACTGCACCAAAATGTGAGTAACGAAGTAATGAGGGTTTCGAGTCTTCTTGAGCGTTAGGGGTGATGATTTTGGCTTGTTTTGCAGTCAGTATGTTACCTTTTAAAATGATTGCATATGCAAACTTCCTAATTGTGACCTAAAAAAATGAGGTTATTCTGAGGTATTAGGTGACGGTAGGTAATTTGATGTAAATGGCAATGATCCCATTATACCTGCATCAAACACACAAACAGGATGTTGGTAGGACCTTTACAAAACTTTGCTCATGATAATGAAATGATCCCATCGGAAAATTATGAGGCAGTCAGTCCAAAATGTCAGTCTGAGACCTCCTAAGGGCTTAAATGGTAAAAAGCATATACATATGTAGCCCTTTACTACTTTCTTAGAAGGCCCAAAGCACTTTATAGTCACAGTCACATTCATAGACACACAGTCACACATTGATGGTCTAACCCGAACACTGGCGCCAACCTATAGCCACCAGGAGCAATGTGGGGTTAGTGACTTGGAGCAAGAACGTTTAAAAAAAGGTATCAGAGCAAGAATGATTATTCTGACAAATATAATGACGGAGAAATAGCTGTCTATTCCTCAATAGAAGTCTACGGGATTTTTGCTTCTTGGAGCCAGCGGGTACTTCCTGTTTGGAATGCGAGGGGGGAGGGGTCAGTTTAGTTCTCATTTGGCGATGACACATCATTATAAAATATAAAGAATCAAAATAATCAGATATTAAGCTTAATCTGTAGTTAATGAAACATTAGAAAAATGAGTCCATGACAAAAATTAAAGCTCATTTATGTCATCAGAAACACAAACAATTACATTTGCACGTTTAAATTATTGTGTCATGGTGTGTCATAGATTGTTACTCTTTGATTCCACTTTATAAGGATGGAGTGATCTCATGACGTCATTCAGTTAAAGCATTATTGCCTTATTTTAACATTTGTAAATATTTTCATTATTCCCTCCATGTGTAAAATTATTTCAAATGGAGTTTAATGACCATGGTGGAATAATCCTTCAGTCAAAGTCCACCTCAGGAATTCCACAGTTTTAATGTTACCTGAAGGACACAGCTTATGACTGCCATCATTTTCATTGCATGGGTCACAGTGAAGGAGAGCACCATCATTAGGATAGAAAAATGTATGTAAAATAAAATTTTAACTGAGAAAATCCCAGAACTAATTTCTAACACCCCTAAAAGACACTTTTACCTGAAGCTATTGGTAAGAGCCAGTGAAATGAGACTCCCCATGCTGTTTGATGTATAACAGACTTAGAGGTCAAGTGAATCTAAACCATCAAGCAAACCAACCTGACACAGCCACCTGGTCCCCTCACTGCATGGGCCATTCAAGTTTCTACCTTTATTCATCAGAAAAATCTAATTTCAGCGGGAATGCTTCATTAAAAAAGAAACAACAATTCTGCTAGATTAATTCATAGACTCATTTGTAGATCTGAGGACCCAAAACAACTATTTGAATCCCTGAAATTGAAACATTTTGTTGACTTGCTTTTGTTTTCCCTGAACTTGTCTGACTGCTAAACTTTCTTCCCCCCAAAAAAGGGATTTCATCATTTACTTTTGCCAGGATGTCTTACCTCATAATGTGAAAAGGCTGTAGTTGCATCATGTTGACTGAACCAAAATTAATCTATAACATAATGATACTTCATTGTTATTTAAACTCTTTAACTGCCTGCTTATTACATGTTCAACATGAAGAAATTTATGTAAAAAATATTATAAGATAGGGTTGCGAATTGATACACATTTTCTTCTACCCACTCCTTTTCCAAGCTCTTTATCACTTTCTGTTTATCAGGTTAATGCTGATTATTTTTTAATTTTTTGCATTTAAAAATAAAAGGGTATCAAATCAAAATGGTTGAGCAGATTTTTAAGTTAAGTTTTTAAAAACGTGTTTATTACTCAGCTGAGGCACTATACATTAGAAAAAAAACATATTTTATCAAATTTTAAAAAAATATTTGGGTTAACCTCTTCATGCCTGAATTTATTTCCAGCTTTGAAAAAAAGTGTTTTTTTTGCTTCAATTAGATGCTAAATTAAGGTAAGTTTGGAGCAGAAGTGCATTGATGCTTGTTTGCATCAATGGACACCAAAGGGTCAAGGGATAACGTTTGCCTGCCTTTTTGCATTTCATTGGACCATCACATTAGTGAAGTGGTGTTACTGACACAAAAATACATAGAAAAAAATAACTTGTTTTTTATTTGATTTCCTTTAAGGCATGGCAAGGACTCGAGGCTTTTTTTTATATTTTAATCAGAGAGATCATGAGATATTATTGACTTGGTCAATTGTGTCAGTCCTTCTGACATTGTACTTAGATTGCGTGGAATACCTCGGTAAAACATTTGGAAGTTAGTGGTGACAATGGTGGATTGTTAAAGCTGTCATCATTTTTTGAGCTGTAAGCAAATCTACACAGCTTTCTATCCTGTCCTTGGCAAATATCTGATATTTGAAGATTTTGTTTTTAACTGCAGCTTGGCTCTCCAGCAGGTTTCCTCTCCAAATAGAGTTCTTGTCCAGCATGAAGCCTGACCCCAGTGAGACCAGTTGTGTGAGATATTGGACTGTGAATTAATGAAGTCATGTATATTCTTGGTTTGCAGTTTTGAACTGTCTGACCTTATAACTTCTCTATTTTGTGTTGCGTGTGTTTTGTTGCCTGGAAAGCAGTCTATATTAATTTAAAAAAAAAATGTTTCCCCTTGGGATAATAAAATGCACTTATTTTAAATTTTGATACTTGATTTATATTATTGCTTTTTCCAAAGAAAAATAATCTGAACTTATTTTAAATTTAGATGCTTGATCTGCATATGCTATGATGAATTCTGAGATAATTTTATGTCCAATTTAATGTATGTATTTCATCTTGTCATCTGATTTATTGAAGCTAAATAATTCTTAATGATCAGAATCTGTGTTGGTAATGTATAAAACTCTGATTAGAAGTTATGAAATGTGTACTGATAACACACGTAAAGTAAATGGTTAGGCGAATACGGGGTGGGATTATATAAATTCTCTTCCTTCCACTCCCTTTCAAGCAATCTACAATGATCCAGTGTTTAATATGTCTTTGTGTGGATTTAATCTTTTAATTATATTGTTTATGTACTATTTTTGGCTCTGATTGCTTGGAATAAACCATTTCAAATCATAATATAATATAATATAATATAATATAATATAATATAATATAATAT